>JANHAO010026666.1:0-11028 GCA_026873985.1 Saraca asoca | reverse complement strand
CAAGCATAAAAATAATGAGGAAAAATATGTTTAGCTTCCATTACAATGAAGTCACTTCATATAGAATGTTCACAAAGTTTGTCATGAACCATAGGAAAGAGAAAAACAAAGTTATAAAGCTCATATCGTAAGAGGTTGGAGCCTTGGGAGCTAAGCTTTCATCAGACTGAGGGTCAGAAGCTAGAACGTTAGGAACTTTAACTACTAGGGTAGCATCAACAACCTAAAAGCTACCTTTTCCTTGGATGGCAACTTTAACGAGAGGGACATCAACCTTAGCACTCTATCCTTTCCTCGCAGAGCTGCCCTTAGCAACTCTCCTTTTATAGTGATCCATAGCTTCGAGAGCTCGGGGTTAAAGAAGAAGAAGTCTAACTCAGGATATCTTTCCCACAAAGTGAAGAAGAATGCAACACAAGTCCTAGTCCTTGCTTCCCTGGCCACTTTCGCCACTTGTAATGATGTCTCTACTTTGGCCTTGTCACTTTCTCCTTGGCAAGCTAAAGTTCTCTCTTCAATGTCTCTTATTCTTTAGCAGCAACCTTAGCTTGCTGATCTGCAGACTTCACATTTTACTTAGTGGTATCGCCTAATTTGTTTACTAATTGGAAGTATGACTGGGCTTCATCCAACCCTATTCTCTCCTTGTTTAGGTTATAGGTAGCAAGGCCAAAGTTTATCTCAGCAATCTCATAATGCTCTGCCTCGCAAGATAGAGTAGTCTCCAGCTCTTTAGCTTTCTCACTTAGCTCAAGGACCTCAAATATTTGGACTGCCAACTCATCCATGAGAGTAGACTTCTTGTCATCCTGGTTCTGAAGTGCTTTCTCGATCTTCATCAAAGTTGGTAAGCTCTACAAGAATAAAAAATAAGATTAGACTACAAAGCAAATAGAGTAACTTAGATAAGGAGCAATACTTATCACCAAACTGTGATAGGCCGCATACCCTACCAACCTCCCAATGGTGAATTCTATAGCCTCCAACATGTTGAATTTGCCGTTATAGCCTAATATCATACTTATGTTCTCAACAAAGGTTTAAGCATACCCTTTTATCTTGGAGCTGGACTCGGCCAATGGCCTCGTAGTCTCAACCTTTGATGCTATGCATTTACGAGAGGTCACTTTCTTTTTTCCTTTGTCAACCTTCTGCTTCTTTGGAGGAGGACTGAAAGGACTGACAGTGTCAACTGCCTCTACTTCTTCGGATCACGGAGTGGGGGCTGGTCCTGGCAAAGGAACTGCAATAGGAGCAGCTAGTTGCTCTATAATGATAGGAGTCACTTCGATCTCGGGGACTGGGGGCTAGCCTACAACAGCTGGAGTTGATTCGATCTCACGGGCCGAAGGGGCTTCCTCTTTGCTATCTGAGGGTGGCGTCCTCAGGATAAGTTTCATGATCTTGTCATAATTATCAAAGTTTATGGGCCTGACCTCCATCAATTGGTGAATTTTGACCTCCTTAATAACCTTGATGCTTTGCACTGGAGCAAGCTTGTAATGACAGAGGATGCTTTCATCAAACTGAAAGTCGTTCTCGAGGTCATCAGACATCACGAATTGATCTAAGACCTCCAACTCCTTGGCCCCTAGCGTTGGCCACCTACCAGTCCCATATGTAAAATTAAGTAAAGGTTAGAATCAAGAGTAAATATAAAAAACTATTAAGTTTACTCATACCTAGCCCACCGATCCAGAATGGGAATGAAATCGAAATTCTTGAGATAGCATAGTGAGGGGCACAAGATGTAAAACTAGTGATACTTATAACACCTCACATTGGACTTCCCTTTTGCATCCCCCTTCGATAAGATACTCTTATACAGTGTTTACTAAGCTGAAAGGTAGTAAAGCCTGTCCTCCAAGTTTGTGCACATCAGATCATACAAATAACAAAAAGTTTCTGGTGATGCTGGAGGAAAGCCATTGCCTATATGATCAGGGCTAGTGAGATAAGTAAAGTATATAAGTTTGGTATATGACTTTGGTGTGCATTGGAATGGACTAAGTTATATTTTGTTCAAAAAGTTAACAATGAAGGGTTGCATGGGAAATCTTAATCCCGCTGTGAGATGTGGGAGACTGATAGCTACGAGGCCCCAAGGTGGATGAGAAGAGTAGTCATCTGGAGTGGGAACCATGGCACTGCACCCTTTGGGAATCTAGCACGATTGAATTGCAATTTAAACATCACAAAGATGGATAGTTGAAGAATGTAGCTTGAATACGTGATGGTCAAAGTATTGGCTCGTAGCAGTGTCTCAACCCTTGGTGTGTTCCAGATGAGTGCTCAGGTCCGTAGCGACCTCTCTCCCACTCAAGGTCACTTCGTTAGTATGTTGCATGATCCTCGCACTTTGGGATGAGTCTAGTTCATCATCCTCACTCCTAATTATATGATGGTGACCTGCATGACCTGCTTCCATCTACACAAAGAAAAAAAGATTGGTCAAGTCACTATGAGTGAATTGTATCAAAGGCTAAGACTAATGACCTTCCCTATCCTATAGGCCATGCACACAGTAAGTCACCGCATCAACAACCTAGATTCCAATATATGGAGGGGCACTTTGATCGAATCACAAAAGTCCAAAAGACTAAAATCAACATCCAAAAATGCAAAGAGGAAAACGAAGCATCTAAATCATCTCTAACTATTGACATTATTGTCTCCTAACCAGTCATGACCAAGTCCTTTATTCCCTACAAAAGAGGAAAACACAGAAAAAATGCAAAGATAGAAGAGACATACCATGACTAACAGAGGCAAAAGGTTCAGAAGTTTGGTTGGTGATAAAAAACGTGGACTAGACCCAATGAAAATTAGTGACGAAGGAACTACATAGCAATTGGGGGAGCAAACGAGCAAAGGAAACTATAACTCTGAAAGTTTTCAAATGACAAGTTAAGAAGGAGAGAGAAGGCATTCTCAGCTTATAATAGGGCGTGATCCCATTGTTGGATTAAAAGGGCCACCAATTACCCACGATCCAACGGTCCAAGGAAGACAGTGGCCAGCTCATGATGACATGGTGCACGCTCATCAAAATCGAGAGTAATTATTGCCAGTCACCGTTGGAAATTGAAAAATCATGTGTGAGACAAAACGGGAGTGCCAAATGTCTCATTAAGGTCACAGATCACGTGGTGCTGGATAATGATGGTAGTTTGAGATCTCGCATCCAAAGAGTGCTCCATGCACCATAACCTTGCATGAACAAGTTCAAGACCTCACATCCAAGGAGTGCTCCATGTACAAAAACTCTGTATGAGTCACATCCAAGGAGTGTTCCACACATAAAAACCTTGACGAACAAGTTTAAGACCTCATATCTAAGAAGTGCTAGCCACAAGCAAAAATTTCACACGAGCTACATGCAAGGAGTGCTCCATGCATAAAAACCTTGTGTGAACAAGTTCAAGATCTTGCGTCTAAGAAGTGCTAGCCACGCACAAAAATCTTGCACAAGCCACATCTAATGAGTGCTCCACACACAAAAACCTTGCACGAACAAGTTCAAGACCTCACATCTAAGAAGTGCTAACCACGCACAAAAATCTTGTGTGAGCCATGTCCAAGGAGTGCTCTATGCACAAAAACCTTATGCGAACAAGTTTAAGGCCTTGTGTCCAAGAAGTGCTAGCCACGTATAAAAATCTTGTGCAAGCCATGTCCAAGGAGTGCTCCATGCATAAAAACCTTGTGCAAACAAGTTCAAGACCTCGCGTCTAATAAATGCTAGCCATACATAAAAATCTTGCACAAACCAGCATGACCAACTGGTCATACGAATGACACCTATCCTTTAAGTTGAAACTTGTTGATTTAAGTTGTTTGGCTTGTATTTTGCTTTTATAACATGGGTTAACTATCCCATGAAACATTTCACATAACAATTATCAAATAATGATTTTGCAGGAGTTAGTCATGTTGCCATTAGCAACTAACTTGATCAACGATATAACAAGTTCACAAAGGCAAAAGATATGAGCATAATGCTTGATGTTTTATTAAAGAACCTCCTTCAATGAGACAGATTTACATCAAAAATTTTCACATACAAGAATAAAGCAAAAACCTGAAGTTATTATTTCAATAAGAAGAGGGAGCACCAGCCTCTAGGAGATAAACTCCCAATAGATGAAACATCCACCAGCACGGTTGCTCCTGCTTATAGCCTTTCTCAGCTGATGGTTCCTTTCCTGACTCAAACCCTAAGCAATTCAAAAAGGAGTTAGGAATTTGGTTAGTAAGGCTGAACTTCACAAAAAGGCCATGAAGAAAAAATCCAAGATCAATACAAGACTTCCTTGGAGCCAACAAGAGAAGTTATCCAAGGAAACCACATGCAATGGGCCATTCACACCCCCTAAAACCTTTGCAATGAACCATGCACATCCTAAGGAGCTTCCCTGGAAGCCAAACTGCTGAAAGCATAAAGGGCCTAACTAAAGCATCCATCAGGCAATCTCATGGAGAAACAAGGGGAGCTCAATGAGGGTGTAATCAAATGATAAATCTGATTGGAGTTGTGGATGGTAGAGGCGATCTGACTAGTTCTAGTTACATATTGGAATTATTTGGATCCAATCAACACTCCCTTAAAGAAAAGAAATATGTTTTGAATTATTTGATATATAAATATTGGATTTATGAAAAAGGTATTTTAAGAAATATATGTTTTCTCTCACAAGAAAAGGTGTAAAAGAATTTTCAAAAAAGTTTCTTTGTTGGAAACTTTGTTTAAGAATATTTGATTTCATCAGTATAAGTCTTTTGATGAATTTCAGACAACCACTTTGTGAATTCCATTTCAACTTTGGTAGGACTACTCACTCACTAGATATTCAAAACTCCTTTATAAAATAGTAAATGTATATAAACAATTATAGGCAAAATAATAATTACAGGTTATATTAGTTTGTGTTTCAAATAGCTAGTAGAATGAATGTTCAGTTTGGGCTATCACATATTTGATTTGTTGTTGCATTTATTATGTTGGGCTAATCCCCATATTGATTGTCAGTGGATATCTTGTAGTAATTCATGTTATAATTTGGCTATTAAATAAGAATATTCATTATATTCTATTTGTGATTGAGTCTTGGATGTCCAGTAGGTTGTTATTGTCTAGTCTGGGCCACTGCATGTTTGTTAATTACCATACGAGTATTGATGAGTGTGTGGCCCTTATTATGTATTAAGGCCTTAAGCTTGGGTATCCAAATTATAAAGGAAACTTTGTCAGATTTTTGATAGAAATAATACGTAATTAGGAGTTAGAATGCATAGTTAGGCTTGTAGGAGGTTTCCTACAAGTGACCTTAACCTCCTACACTGGTCACTAACCCCTAGGGTGGGTCATGGCAAAGGTGAGATCAGAGCAAAAGATTTAGGGATATGTGTATAATGTGATATCATAGATATGCCTAACTATCCATATAGGCTAAGCATACCTAATTCATGTTAGTGCACCTAAGAGCACGACACATGAATGGGAATATGTTGATGCCCATACCCTGGATATATCATAAATTCCCACAAATCTTAAAAAGTTTCTTATTTCTACTCTTAGGTGTATTGTCATTCCATATAATACAGATCCCCTGATAAAGGATAAGAAATACGGCCAAATAACATAAGGAATTCTATTCCTAGCATTGTACCAAAGGGAATATTTTATTAGTTTTTTTGAAAGCCCCGGATAAAATTTTATCCTCACCATTGCCCTAAAGGACCATAAATCAGATATGATATACTATTTATAGTTATGGAATTGAGGCAATATTGCCTCAGTATTTTTAAAAGATTTGAGTATGGAGATAAGGAAAATGAGAATGAAAATGCTACTGAAAGAAAATTTGTTCTGAACCCTGATGATTAAGGAAATGATATGTTTAAAAAAAGATTTTAGAAAATCCTGATAGACGTTCCCTCATGGTACAAGGGTAAATTTTAAAAGTTGCACTATCATGGATGCATATAAAGAAGTGTAATCTGAATCTATTCTAGTTCTACAAGATGATAGTATAGATTAGATGTCCTTCAATTATATAGTTCTTTTTACTTAAGAGATTATGAGTCTATCTTATTATGCATGTTTAATTGATGTCCAATCTCATATCAGTAAATTTCATATCAATAATAACAAGAAGAAAATTGTATGAACAGTTTAGAAAAGTACAAGGTTAAGAGTGTAGATAATAGTCACAGTTGCCCCGTATCAATCCTGATTAAGGGCAAAAAAATTATAGATATTAGTATTTGTATTGACCTACAACAAGTGAGGCAGGCGATTCTGTTATTCTATTGTCTGATTGTGTTTATGATCATTTTTTAATTTATTGTCATTGACTGATGGAATCATAGTTTGTTTGATTTGTACCAATTTGTTTGATTTGTGCTGACTTTGTTTGACCAATCTCAAATCAGTCTGGTCAATGAGTGTTGTTCTGGATCATTTAATAGTCTAAACCACCTGAGTCATTACCTTTGTTTGACCAATATTGGTTTATTACTTTTGATAAGTTTCATACCATAGCATCCTATGATTTGAGTTTTTAATGTAAATTGCTTTATCTCTGAGTTACTATTCAGTATTGACTTATTGTTTGTTAAGGAAGTGATAATTTTGTCTTTTCATTTTATTTGGCTAGCATTGGCCCATTGTTTGCCTCAATTTTTAGGCAAACATTATGTTATCCTTCCATATGATTAATATGAATCCTCCACGCTATTGTTTTCCCTGAGACTATGAAATTGTATGTCATTAATGTTAGATGGGAAAATAAGTATTCTATTGTTCACCAGTAACTCCGGTCACTAGAATTTAAATAGAGTTGATATTTGATTTTGAATGGTAACAATAGTTCAATCCATTGCTTTATGCGATTATTTAAACATCGACAGATGTTGTTTTCTGTTATAAAGCTTTTCATAGGATGATTTTAATATCGTTTCATCCGAATATAGTTTAGTTTTAAATGACCCTATTGATTGTTTGTGGTTGATTGTTAGATGGTTTCCAGAATATTCCTATGCAGATTCTTGCATGTGGCCTGGATAAATTTATTAGGATTTGACTCTGTGTTTAGCAAGAAGGGGATAGAATCTCATCCCTTAGTTTCCCTCAGAGCCATATATCACCCTAACAGGGTTCTTTTGTCTTATATATATATATATATATAAGTTGCACAATAAAAGTGTGATGTAAGGATACCCCCATCATATTCTATGATGTTTCATTTTATTCTGGTATAACCAGTTTTTAAGAATTTGAAGATAAATTCTTTTGATAGGGGAAGAATTTGTAACCCCTAAAAAATTTATAAAATAAAAAAATTAAATTAAAAATAAAAATTAATTAAAATTAAAAAGGACTAAACTAAAAAATCAGTAGGCACTAAATTGAAAAAATTTATGGGAGTTGGGCCTTTGTTAAGGCGGCACAAAGATTTGAGGCCAAAGTAAGGTCGATGCAAAAGTAAGGGTTAAAATGTAAAATATATAAATATTCTTATTTTATAACAAGGGGACCGACCCCCCAGAAGCTAGCCCCTCCAATTCGACTCTCCTCTTCTCTGGATTCTTCAAGGTTCCTGGCTTCTCCAGAAACTTCTGGAGACTTGTTCGACACCGATAAACATTCTAGCCGTGTTTAAGCTCTAGCACAAGTAGCTTTTGATTGGTGGGAGCCCAGCTACTTCTTGTCAGCTTCCTCCTTCTCTTTTGGCTGAAATATCTTTCGGTTTAGCAGCTTTTCCTTTTGACTGAAGATGGCGGTTCTGATGAAACTTTTGTTCGACAAGTGTTCCAACAATTTGGCTCTCATCTCTTTCCCCTATGTTTTGCTGGTTTGGCCAACCATAGGATTTGGGCTAACGGCGAGTTGAGGATAGCTACTTTGGAACCCGATGAGTAATCATAAATCATTAGTTTTATTCCATAGTACTTCAATTGAATGTTTTTAAGAAAATTTGTGTGAATGGTTGAAAATGAATAGTTGAAATTGGAAGATTTTTGATAATTTTATTGGGATATGTTTCTAGTAAAATATAGATTTTGTACTGCTTGATGTTTCTACAAATTTTATAATCTAAATGTGAGTTGATAATTTGTTTTGCTTATATGGATAAATGCTAGTTTGTTAATTGTTGAATAAATTTTGGTTGTTGTATAACTTCAGAATTGATGTTTGTCGTATGAATTATGTTTGTTGTATAAATCCTAGATTTATTGTTTACTATGTAAATTTTGGTTGTTGTTCTAGCTTGCTGTTTGTTGTGCAAATTTTGGTTGCTGTTTGGTTTACTGTTTACTGTACGAATTCTACTTGATGTATACATGTTGGTTTGCTGTATAAAAATAAAAATCTGGTTTGCTGTATAAGGTTTGGTTGTTGTATAAATTCTACTTGCTGTAAGTTTTGTAACTTGGATGTAAGTGAATAGTCTCATCCTTGCGAATGATGTATTATGCTGAATAGTAATTATATTCAATAATAAAGTAATGGTTTCAATAATTTGAAATACTGATGATGATTTATTCTAAGGTATTACTCATATTTAAAATATGTATTTTTTGAACTTGATAAGACATTGGATTCAATGAAAATCTATTGGTAATCAGGTACTGTCTATAAATAGCCTTTATAGTTGGATAATACTGTAACTGGCCTGTATGGTGGTAATAGCCCAATGGGCAATAATGAAAAATGAGACTGATGAATATGAGTATATGATACTTGTAATAAGTGAACGGGAAATCCTGATAAATGATAATGTCACGATTACCAAAAGAAGTTTTCTTAGAATTCAAGTATTGATATTGTTATCTATGTTTTGAATGGAAAAGAAATTAGAAATGCTTTAATTAACTTTGAAAATACTTTGACTGATTTAAATATATATTTTGATACTGTTGTTCATGAATATTAAATTTAAAATGATTTACTTAACTAAGGATCCATTGGTAATTCCTTGGCAACCCGTAAGTGCACCTGTGTATATCAGTTTTGATCTGTAAGAGGAATAAGGGGGTGATCTGATTAGTTTTGATGCAGTTAGATATGGAGATCTATTTTTGATTCCCTGTTGGATTCCTTTGGGTTTAGAACCACTGGTTATTCACAAGAAACCCTCAGATGCACTTATGACCATCCGATGTCTGTTAGAGCAATAAGGGGGAGGGTGTAATCAAATGATAAATCTGATTGGAGTTGTGGATGGGAGGGCGATCTGATCGGTTCTGGTTACCTATTGAAATTATCTAGATCCAATCATCACTCCCTTAAAGAAAAGAAATATGTTTTGAATTATTTGATATATAAATATTGGATTTATGAAAAACGTATTTTAAGAAATATATGTTTTCTCTCACAAGAAAAGGTGTAAAAGAATTTTTAGAAAAGTTTCGTTGTTGGAAACTTTGTTTAACAAAGAATATTTGATTTCATAAGTATAAGTCTTTTGATGAATTTCAAACAACCACTTTGTGAATTCCATTTCAGATTTGGTAGGACTACTCGTTCACTAGATATTCAAAGCTCCTTTATAAAATAATAAATGTATATAAACAATAAGAGGCAAAAGAATAATTATAGGCCATATTAGTTTGTGTTTCAAATAGCTAGTAGAATGAATGTTCAGTTTGGGCTATCATATATTTGATTTGCTATTGCATTTACTGTGTTGGGCTAATCACCCATATTGATTGTTTATGGATATCTTGTAGTAATTAATGTTATAACTTGGCTATTAAATAAGAATATTCATTGTATTCTATTTGTAATTGAGTCCTGGATGCCCAATAGATTATTATTATATAATCGGGCCACTTTGTGTCTATTAATTGCCATACAAGTATTGATGGGCATGTGGCCCTTATTATGTATTAAGGCCTTAAGCCTGAGTATCCAAATTATAGAGGAAACTTTGTCAGATTTTTGACAGAAATAGATACATAATCAGGAGTCATAATGCATAGTTAGGCTTGCAGGAGGTTTCTTAAGGAAGACCTTTTATGCCGGTTATGAACCCTTATGATGGGTCCTGACACTCAGATTGGGGATCGAGGTTGCTCAACAAGGGTTCCAAGTTGTCATGCATGAGCTAAAGACATCAAGCATTGCAATAGGGAGCATAGCTCGCTGAGGAGGCCCTTAACCCATTTGTGAGAAGGCTAACACCCCAGCCATCCTCGAGGAGAATGATCGAACAAGAACAGCAAGGTCAGCTAAATTTCCAAGTCGCTTACCAACATAGCACTACGTCGTGAGGTTAGCGAGCCGGACGCATGTCCGAAGCCCAGTTAGCAATCCAAGGCACACGTTTTCAACTGACAGCTCAGCCTCCAAACCTACACATCAGCCCTCTGAAAATCTGACAATGATTTGCCCATAATTAATTACCTGATACCAAGCATTAAATGATAGGAGCGGCAGAAATAATCATTTTGTTATTTGTAAAATTACACTTGTAACCCTCCCCCTTTCTATAAATAAGAAGGGGTGACCACTGTAAAGGGGGAGAGAATTTGCATGCAAAAACTCTGCTGGGAAATCTAGAGAGCACTGTACTCTGTGAGGAAACACTTCCATTGTACTTAAAAAACAACTTTTAGTTAGTAAATAAAACCACCATGGACGTAGGGGCCAACTTGACTTTAGCCAAACCACGATAAAACTTCTTATGTTTGTTGTCTATCATTTCTCCCATTATCTGCCTTTTCTGTTTTTTGTCATATTCTACTTACTGTTAGGGGTGATATTGAATACAAATCTATTGACCAGATTTTGTTGTCAATGCATATCATTCTGTAATCATCAAATTGCATGAATTTCAAGGAATTATATTTTCACATTTTCAAACTCAAGTTCATCAAATTATCATTTTAGAAATTCTACAAGTCATATGAAAAGTATTATTTGTAAATATAATTAATTATTTATTTTTATAAATTATTCTATGAACTTATTTAGTTCAATGAAAGTAATTATTTTATATATGTTATTTAATTTTATTTATA
>JANHAO010026665.1:0-11030 GCA_026873985.1 Saraca asoca | reverse complement strand
ATAGTTTCAGCACAACAAATCATTTCATAAATATTATCAACATGTATATATGCTTTCAAAATCACTTTGATATAAATATGGAAATTTCATCATTGAAAGGATTACTAACAATATTATTTCATACCATAAAATGATTTTTCATTTATACATAGGATTGTTAAGCGAGAGGGATTGTCCACTCACCTTAGACTCTAAACTGACCACTTGAGGAAAATTCACTATGACCTCACAATCAGGGTATTAACATTTTCAACACTTTTCCAAGGAGATTTCTGAAGCAATTTAACAAAATATCATTTTTTAGGAATTTTACACACAAGGGATTTTACACAATAAACTTGAAATCTTAATACTCGATTACTATGAAATAAATCTTTTATTCTAGGATTGCTCACCAAGTCTCAAAGAGTCTACCCTTAGCTCATTGCCTGTTGAAATGCCGTCGGCGACCCAGAACTCTCAACTGGCTGAACCAGCCATAAAACAGGGCAACCAAGACTTGAGTTGCCATGAAATTCGGCCAGCCAAGAAGGAAATCCGAACGGGAAGAAGGAGGAAGATCCGACGGGACTACACTGTCAAAATCCACCATTTTCGATGAGAAGAAAGAGCTGCTATACTGAAGGCTCTTTCGGCTGAAGGAGAAGAAGAAAGCTGGCAGAAGTTGGCTGGACTCCTTCCGGTTGAAAGCCAGCTTGAACACCATCGGGAAGCTCATCGATGTCAACCTATCTCTTGGAAGTTTTTCAGAGAAGCTGTGCGCTAAAGAGAAAAGGAGAAGAAGAAATAAAGACCAGAGAAGGGGCTGGAAAAATCCAGAAAAAGCCAACTAAATATCAGCCTAGGAAACCGGCAACCGGCTGGGCTGGTTTCCAAAATAAAAATTTCACTTTGGCTCCAGAATTTTGTTTTATTTCAAAATCTACCCCACCCGAAAATAAAGCTTTTCACTTTAGTCCCTGTCAATTTTTTAGTTTAGTCATTTTGTCTTTTTTTTTTAATCATTTCCATTCATTCATTTTTTTTAGGTATTACACAAAAACTACCAAGATTTACCAAGCTCTTGAAATGCCAGTTTACATCAAACACAAGAAATTACATAGGCTTCTTGCTAATCTTGAAGAATTGGAACAAGCTCTTCTAAACCTATACAGATTTATTCCTAGAAATCTCAAATAAAGAAATAGAATAAGAAAAGGATTGAAAAATACAATACTACTGGTTTGAGATGAAAATATTAAACAAACTAAAATAAACTCAATTGATGTTTGATCTAAAAGCTTGATCAATCTCAAAATTTGATAAGGTAGAAAGAAAACCTATTTAGCTCCTCTTATCAGAAGTTTTTGCACATGAATGTGAACAAAAATTGTAGAAAATTGTTTAAATAGAGAAAGTAGTTGGGCTACTCTAACTGCTGTAACCGTCTATAATAAAATAACTAACTTTTAGTTATTGCATTGATTATAGCATCGATTCAGTATGGTTGCAACTAATTAATCGATGTGATAATCGAAGTGCAGTCTATTATTCATAGCTTTTGCATCGATTACTGCATCGAAGTAAGACTTTTTCACAACATTTGATAAAATAATTTTTCAAATTTGTATTTCATAAATTGGTTGCGACTTTGATTTCAATATGAATTTTTCATAAGTTCTTCAATGCATTGATGTGTAAATCAATTCATAAAGTAAAAAATAGTTTTATAGTTTTCTTCAGTTGATTTAAAGACTACCTCATTGTTTAGTTAAATATTTGGATCAAATATCATTTGAACTCATTTACAAAAGATCCTATTAAAATAAAATAAGTCCTACAACTAATCTTGGATCCTTTGAGTCTCTTAAATGATTTTTCTTTGAACCTACAAAATAGATTAAAAACACTAAAACATATTGTTAGATAAAATTATTTTTCAACATTAAAACTAAGGAAAATATGTAGCTAGAGTAATGTAAGCCAATAGATTCCATTGTCATAAGTGTATACTTTTTCTTTTTAAGAATATATTAGATTTGGCAAACTAATCAGAACTCACAAGGGAGAGAACACATTACGCAGAAGAATAAATAAGACTCCACAAATAAGTTTAACATTAAAATTCATTGTAAAAATAATAAATAAGTAAATGGTAACAATAATGATAGTACACTTTAATAAATAATAATAGTAGTGCATCAAATATGAAAAGACTAGAAAAACGCTAGACCTTTAAGATGTCCTTATTGATTATTTCAAAAGCATGAATTAAAAACAAATGTCCTTGATATTTATTTCAAAATCAGTAAGTGATATGTATAATACATTTCCAAAGTAATAAATATAATTTTAAAAAAATTCCATAAATGATTAAATTTGAATAATATATTTACTCAATGTAAATGATTAATCTTCTTAAAAAATAATGAAAATTGATGCATATGGAGTAAACAAATATCAATGGTATGCATAATTACTAAGAGGAAATCACTACAAAAGATGAAGATATTGTTGGTCCCTTTTTAGTTGGATTCTATTTAAATTTCAGTGGAAGTCTTGAAATCTTCTTTTAAATTTTTCAAAAAGAAATTACCATAGTTTGCTTAGAAAATGTAATTACTCGTATTGAAAGCTAGAATCAATTTTTATTACTATTTTGACATTAATTCAGATTGTAAAACAATTTATCAAACAATATATGTGCAAGAAAAAATTAATGCAACAAACTAAAGAACACCAGAATTTTAAAGTGGTTTCACTTCAATTGAAATTGCAATTGAAGTGTATGTCTACTCTAAACGAATCCTCAATCGGATGATCCTTTTATTACTAAACATATAAGATTTTATTGGGCTCTTGAGAACTTATTCACACAAGAATTCACCAGACTCTTGCAAACTAGTTTAGATACAAAAATTTCATTGCACCTTCTAACAATTATGATCAATCTCACAATTAAAAAAGATACAAAGGGAAGATCAACCTCTTCCTTTGTATCTTAGACTTCTAAACCCTAGAAATCTAAAACAAACAAAGTTTCAAGATAGAAAATATAGTTACTTGAATTAAGATGTGGATCTCAATTATCTTGTTTGTATTCTCCTTCAATTTGATCTAAAAATCATACAGTTTGATGAAAGTAGATGAGGTAGAGATAGATTAGCTTATAGCTTTGTTTTCTCTCTATCTTTTGCACTTGAAAATTATAGAAGTTATGTTCGAAATGAGTTTAGATAGTATTTATAGTATGACGACCAATATTTAAAAAATAGCTAATTTTCAAACGATGAATTGATTTAGAATAGTTACTAACTTATGAATCGATTCATCTATGAATATCATCAAAAACTTCATGATTGAATCAATGTGTGAATCGATTCACACTATCGTATTAAAAGGTATGAATTAATTACCTAATTGATTAACAAAATTTTCTAACCTTCGGTAATACCAATTTTTAAAATAATTCTTCATGAATCAACTCATGTTTATTTCATAAGATTTTCTCTATGAATTGATTCACATAATGAAAATAAGTTTTTATAAAAATTGTACTTGTGAAAGAGTATTTGAAAACTTTGTTAGAAAACTTTTGGTTTCAACTCATTTCATATGATTTATTTCTACCTCAACTTAACCGATTTAAGAAACTTATTTGGATTAAATATGAATTACATCACACTTACAAAATATCCTAATTAATACAATAAAATTGCTATGTCTAAAGTTGGATCTGTTAAACAACATTAGGTTGACTTTAATCTTGCAATCAAATAACAAACACTAAACACATTATTAGATTGTGATATTGATCAAAATTATTTTTTAACATCAAAACTAAAGAAAGTATAATAATAATACTAACAATATCTTGAGGAAAGCTAAAAGATATGACCTTAATTTGTGTAAGTAAATAATTACTTTCATTGAATAAAATATGGAAGTTAGCATAAATAATTATTTTCATTGAAAATATGAAATTGCCTTGTCAAGTGAGTAGTAAAGTAATTAAAAAAGTTTTAATCATAGTACAATAATTAAGTGAAAATTAAGCCAAGAGATGGGATATGACTAAATTAGTATAATACTCGTAGTCAACTATACATAATTAAAGCCATTGAATGAACAATGAAATTGGGGTTGAAATTGATTTAATCTAATGGCATCAATTGACTAAATAATAATAGAGTCATAGCAATTGAATGTTACTTAGAAGACAAGGGTGTTTATACTTTGCTTAAATAGGATGCTATAAAGAGGATTAGGAAATAATGTGTATAATATAGCACAATAATTAATTATCTATATGAAAGAAATTCATTGAAAATTGACATTCAAACTATATTAAAGTGCATAAACATAAATTAATAATTAAGACTAAAATAAAATCCAAAATCATAAACTTGGTCTACTAAGGACATAAAGGAAAAACAATAATGAGATATAAATTCATCTTGAATATTATTGCAATGTATAAATTCAGCTTAAATATTACTACAAACTACTTTAGTTTTGGCTTTTTCATCATTTGATTTGTTGAAGACTGGCCAGACACATCCTCACCAACTAGAACAGTAGAAGTTGCTTCAATTGGACTCGATTCAATATTGATCAATCTGAGTTGGATCATTTTCTACAACAAGAGATGATTTATCTACAATACATCTAAACATTTAATTGACATATGTTTGTTTGATTAATAAATTAAAATAGAATGAATTTCATGAGAAATTTTCTTACATTGTTCAAAGTAGTAAAAATTCATTGCCTGATTTTGGAAAAGGGTTGGTGGGTTTAGGATCACTATCCTATAACCAAATAAAAAGAAAAAGAAAAATCAGTTCTTATTACTCAAGAACAAAATTGTAAAATGATGCATTTAGTCAATTAGGATGGAAAAAGCCCATAACCCATAATAACATTATCCAACAACAATTCAAATCTAAAAAATAAAGATTGAAGGAGCCAAGGTGAGTGATTAATGAAGATAGATTGGGGAAGGATTTATATCTACAGTTAAATGAGAAATTAACGTGAGAAAAGGAAAAAAAAATATAATAAAAAATGTAGGTGGAAGATAAATGAGAACTCCATTAAGGGATTCATCAAACCCTAACCAATGATATTTAGATAAATTAACAAATTAAAAAATAATTCACAAAAAATGACAAGAAGAAAAAGATTACCAATAAAACTATGAAAGGCATGATGAAAAAGAAACAATTCTCAATCGAAATATTTGAGAAAAAAATTTATTTTAACAGGAAGAAAAAAAAGTAAATGTAATCAATAGTTTATTTTCAAGAATATGTGAGGAACATGAATGATAACTCTATTAATAGATTTATGAAACCCTAACTAATAATATCAAGATAAACTAATTAGTTGAAAAAAAATCACACAAATAAAAACTTGAAGGAAGAGATTATCAATAGAATTAAGAAGAATGATAGAAAAGAAACATTTTCCAATAGAAAAATCTTCACGATTTAAATATGAAAAACCAACAATTAGATCTGATACCAAGTAGGATAACTAATACCATTGCTTCGAATCCTGCCATCTAAGCATACATATAATATGGAGAGAAAAATTAGAAAAATAGAGAATGAAATATAAAACTATATATTAATTTTGGATTTAGATCCTCTTATAACATAGACAGCAAGAATGCATTAACTTATCTAGAGAAGGAAGATACAACACATGATCTCAACTAACAAAAGAAAAAATTGAATAAAAATGGAATAATTTCTCATAAAAGTTAAAATTATCATTTTCAACTTCTTGAGCCATAACACAGGAAGTAAGATTAAAAATGTTGATTAGAACTAAAGAGCATTAATCTAAAAAAGTTGAAATGTTTGCTTTGTGTTTATGAATGAATAAAATTCCTCACCCATTGAAATTGAAGGAGAGGAATATCTTCCTTATGATCATTGAAGATGAATCAACTATCATTATTGTTAGGATCTTAAGTAAATGGCCATTCATTCCTCTTCTAACTCTAGGGCAAGAAAGAGTTGAATTGAGAAGTGGAATTTTTCGTTAGTGCAATTAATGAGTATTCTGATTCGATAGAAAACAAAGCCTACCAATCAATCAAATAAAAATATTAAATTATTTATTTTTCATTTTAATTTTAATTTAATGTTAATTATTTCACATGCTTTTTACAAAGAGTGAAATTCATGCTTTGTATTTATATTATTTGGAGAGTGAAGTTCACTTGTAAATTTAAAACATAAAGTATTACTAAACTTTCAAGCATTGCTAACTTTCTTTGAAAGGGTAACATTTGTACATATTGTTTGTTACTTTTAGAAACTTTAAGTTAGATTGTTAAACAAAAATAACCTCAATTGTGTGTTATTTTCTATTTATAACACTTACTACACAATAATCATTTAATACATTTTGTTAATTAAATATTTTTACGAATAAGTATTATTGCAACAAAATGTTGTCTGATGGAAAAATGAGTTACAAATTGATATCTCAAGAGTAATTTTACTTGATCTAAAGTATTACAATCTCTGCATAATTTAAGATTCTTTAAATATAGAATATCATAAAATATTTTGAAAGGATTTTAAAATTTGAATAGCTACCAAAAAGTTTGAAGGGACTATATAAGACTAGTGCATTTCAAAATTAAAAATTAAGATTCTTTATAATTTACATACAGAGTCACAATCTTTGCATGAAAGGCTATCATAAAAAATTATTTAAAGTATGACGCAATCTCTACACAAATCAAGATTCTTTAGATATATCATGAAATATATTTTGGAGGGATTTTTTTGAATAACTACCAAAAAGTTTGAAGGGAATATATAAGGTCAACACGTTTAAAAATCAACATTTTTCCTTATAAAAAAAGACCTATAGTTATGATTTTATAAGGTTAATTTCAACAAAATTTTTCAATAAATATAAAATAATTAATCACTATGGATTAAAAAAATAAATTTTTTAAAAATGCTTATTTCCTCCCTTTGTAATTTAGATCTTCTATGTAATTTTTTCAATAATTAATTCATATTTCTCCCTTGTGTAATTTCTCCCCACAGGATCTAGTGTTAAAGAAAATGAATATAGATTGTAATATAAATATAGATAAATGTATAAAAATTTGGAGAATATGAATTTATCCAAAACAAGTTAAATAGTTCATGTATGAGGATATTCTAAAATACAGATAAGTAGAAAGTATCAATTAAATTAATTAATGACATATTTATTTTTCATAATAAAAATATTTTAAAATTAAAATCAAATTATTTTTTAAGTTTTGCCAATATTTTCTTTATATCAATTCTCAAATACCATATTTTAAACTAAAGATACTATAATAAATTATGATGTGTCAGGAATTTAACATAAAAATATTAATTTATTTTTCAGTATGCCTTAAAAAATAAGTTAAGCTTAAAATCTAAAAATATAAATTAACAAGAATGATACATGTGCATTGCACAATATACTTTTTAATTATTGAAAACATTATTTTTTTTCTCAAATAAGAAATTTTTTAGGGAAAAAATTTTCTGTGCAATATATATATAATATGTTTAATTTGAATAGAAATTTAAAACTTGATTCAATAATTTTAAATATAAAATCATTATTAATGAGCCACAGAAATGCAAAGAGGATAGCATTTGTGGAAAAATATTTTAATTTATTTGTTTATGTGGCTTAAATTAATATGTAATTTTACAATTAAACATATATTCTTATTTAGATACTATAATCAAAATAATTATACAAATAATTATTTAATTCCATCATTAAAGTACGTTGTGCAGTCGGGTTTGTTTTATTTCTAATCTATTAATATTTAAATCATATTGTGAAAAAAAAATTTATCTATCAAGACTTTTTACACCAAGTGTTAATATTAATAATTTAATTTATTAAAACACCTCTAAATTGTATGTAGCCTTTTCAAATATACTATATACTCTTTTTACTGCTCAATATTTATATATTGTAGTTTCAACTGGCCTTATTGGTGCGTTTCTCAAGTAAAGCATTTCTCCATTCGCACATTTGGTAATGCATTATCCGAAGATTAAATAGTAGCTGAAAATACAAATTTCAAATTTTACGTTAGATTGTACCATTTATAATCTTAAGTGGAAAGATCATATATATGTTGGAAACTATGAAAAGAACTTTAAAGATGATCAAACAATAATAATTTTATAAAAATAAAAGTAAAAACAACCAATTGGGTTCATCTATATTATGATTGTAATTTATTTTTACAAAGCCTTTGTAATTGTTAATTAGTGAATGGATCAGTTAAAGTGATAAACCTATGTAGGACAAGTGATAAGTTTATATAAATCAATAAATTACAGACATATTAGGATTCTATTTCATGTGCATGTCTTCAACCTAAATACATATGCTTGACTCATTATTGAGCATAGTTTCATAATATCTTTTCTCTCTCTCTCACTCTTAACATGAAATTTAGAACCCTCTAAACCCTAACTATTTTCTCACTTCCCAACCTAATCAAATAAAACTCATTCTTTATCTTCCTTCTTCTCCTTCTTTCTTCTTTTAATGCTGCCAGTCACGACGATTTTTATCTAGTGATAATTTTTGGATTGCATGTTTGGTAGTAAGTGCCTAGCATTTAGATATAGTATCTGTGGTGGCTAGTAGTTGTCAATTTTGGTGAAAAATCATATTTTTCTAGAAGCACATGGTAGGAGTTTAGATCAGTCTGGAGGGTTTTAGAGTGTGTGAGGCAGAGAAAAACAAATCTGGGTTGACCGGGCATTAGATCGGTGCGTGATAGCATGTGAGGAACTTTCCGATAACATGCTTCCTTTTACAGCTTCTTTGGCAGCTAGCATATCTCTTTGTATGGTTGAATCTTCGGTTTGATACAAAAGCAGTGACTTGACAGACCAGAAACAAAGATTCCTTTCTAGTGTGACATTTCTAGGTAGCTCTGGTTTAGTGTTTTTGGATGTGTTGATAGCGAAGTTTGTTGTGCAGTCCTCTAGAGTTCATTTATAGGTTGGTGGAGGTGTAACCTAGTGAGCAGTTATGAAAAGTAGCTTTTTCGACAATGTTTATGGCTAGCAGCAGTGGTTTTGATGTTGGAAAAGTATTAGTCTAACTTTGGGTTTTACGATTTTTTAGGGGTGGCTGAAGGTGTCATTAGTTGAAGACTTTTTCGATGTCCTGGGTGTTTAATAGTGAACTTTCGGATGTGATTCTTGTCAAAGCTCTAACAAACTAAAAATAGGTTGCATTAGATCTTCCCAAGCTTATTGAAGGCTCAAATCAGGTTAGCTGTGTTTGATGATGATGTGGAAGCATATGTGAATTATAAGAGTGATTTTGATAGAGATGACGCTGAACCAAGTAAGTCAAACCTAAGTTGGGTTATTTGGCGAATTTTGGTATTTCATGTAATTTAGAACACTATTTGGCGAATTTTGGGGCCTTTATGTGATTTAGAAGACTATTGTTGAATTTTGGTATTTCATGTGATTTAGAACATTGTTTGACGAATTTTGGTATTTCATGTGATTTGGAACATTATTTGATGAATTTCATTGCTTTCAAATGATTTGAAGGATTGTTTAGTGAATTTGGGTGATTTAGAGCATTGTTTGGTGTGACTTGTATTTATACAGGTCTTATTTGGTAAGATTATCCTTAATATTAATGGTTTGGACCACTAATTTGGTTGCTTGACTTGCTTCAATGTCTTGGAATTAACTTCAATGAACACAACTTGGGAGCCACATGGTTTGTAATAGTATTGGTGGTTTTGGCGTAATTCCAACCATAGGTGTTGGAGATTTTGAGGACCAATTAGGAAGTTCAAGGAGTGGCTCAAGGGAGGCTAGTAGAAGACTTTTAGAAGTTGTGTCGTTTATGCCTTGTGCTAAGGATAACAACAGGAAGAAGGTCGAGGAAGCAATCAGGGGTAGTTGGCTAAAGACTTCTAGAAGTATTGTACTTGCCAAGTATTTGGCATTGTTTTTGGGGTTTGAGTGTTTGGTTTAGGGGGAGTTGTCTGCATACTATATTTGTTGCAAGTTGTTCGTGTGTAGTTTGAAGTTTATCAAGTTTTCTTTATAGTTATTTTATTATATTTTTGAAAGTTCAAAATTAATGTAACAAGTTTAAGCTTTGGAAATTTCAACTTGAGGGGGAGTATTAGTAAATATGTTAGTTAAAGTAATAAGCCTATGTAGGATAAGTGATAAGTTTATATGGGTTAATAAATTATAGACATATTAAAATTCTATTTTATATGCATATATTCAATAGAAATACATATACCTAACTTATTGTTGAGTACAGTTTCATAATATCTTTTTTCTCTCTACCTCTTAACAATAATATTTCCCAGACTACATTTCAAAATTCAATACTCATTACATGACATAAGAACCTTTCTTAATAGTTCACTACAACTTATACATATATACTATCATTTATCATGATAACAAACTTTTAATAAAATATAAAGGATGTGCAATCTAGTATCAAGATCCTTCAATTAGGTAATAATGTAGACCGATTTCTTTTTATGATATCTTACTCATCAATAATCATTTACATCTTATTCATTTTCTCCTACACCAAAATAGCATTTATGGTATGGTGCCCAATTACATTTTGGCAGCCACTCTTAACCTTCCAAAATAAATCTAGTGAGTTTTGCTACCGAATGTTGGAATGTTGCTTCCTTTAAAAATATATGCATTGAAGCACCGTCAAAAAGAACAACATAACTTGTCCTTTTTCCACTTTATACGTTGTTAAAGCAAATTTGTTGCTATATCACCTACATATTAGAGAAAGTTCTTATAAAATAAATAGATATATATAATATAGAATGAAATATATATTAATAAATAGATATTAATATATATATTAAATATATAAAATATAAATTAATTGAATTGAAAAGAATTGAAACTACTTCGATATTTCTCTTTTTTAGTCTCTATCCACGTCGTTTTTTTGTAAATACACACGACTTTATCTAAGTTTACAGCAGC
>JANHAO010026664.1:0-11036 GCA_026873985.1 Saraca asoca | reverse complement strand
TGTGGGGATCCCACTTGTTCTAGTTGATTCCCCATTCCCATGGCTAAAGGAAGGGTTACCAGGGCCTCCAGCGCACGGTGCCAAATGCCCGACGGCCACGTTTCGGCTGTAAGTTCGTCCACCGCCCCTATGGCAAGAGTAGCCGCTAACTGCCCTCAGCTTGGTTCGGTGCAACTGGTCCTTGCTGCTAATGACACCAAAGGGTTGCATGCTTAGCACCAGCATAAAAAAAGACTCGAGTGTATGATGGGGGAACTGATTAAAATGGTTTCGCTGTTGGTACAAGCACAGACCCAGAATGTGCACGTGCAGGCTGAACCCATTATCCCCGAAGCAGAGCACTCCAGCAAAATGAACCAGGAGCAGGAGTCATATCGTCACCAATGCAACCAGCATGACAGGGTGAACCGCCAGACCCCTGGTCAAGTGCTGGGGGGCTTAGGTGTCCTGGTGGAAGATCTCCTTCGGAGAGTCAGATACTTGGAAGACTCCCCTCGAGCCCAAAACGACCAAGAGCGTCTTGAAGAACAAACGCTTTTCTCTGGGGAGATCATGGGAAAGGCTCTGCCGTATAAACTAAAGGTCCCAGCTATTCCACTGTATGACGGGGAGACAGACCCATGCAGCCATCTGGACTCGTTCAATATCCAAATGGACCTTCAAGCTTGTAGCCCTTTGATCAAGTGTCGTGTTTTCCCTGCTACCCTGGGAGAAATGCCCCGTGCGTGGTTCAAGAGCCTCCCGGCTCACAGCATTGGCAACTGGGGAGAGTGTCAGCAAAGGTTTGTTAACCAGTACCAAGCATTAAGAAGGCGACTTGCGCCCTTATGCCATCTTGCTACCATCTTCCAGGGCAGGCATGAGGCACTAAAGGATTACCTTACCCTCTTCAAGCGCAAGGTCAACAATGTCGAAAAGACCTCAGACGAAGCCGTCCTAACCGCCATCTCCGCAGGACTCCGCAGGGATGGGAAATTGTTTAAAAACCTGTACAAATACCCAGTGAGCACCCTAGGAGAGTTTTATGAGCGGGCCACGAAGCAAATCAGGTGGGACAAAAATCTCAGCCCACGGAGCCCCGAGGCAGGAAACTCAACGTCGAGCAAGAAAAGAGGCAACTGTGAAGGCGGGAACAATAACCCCGAGCATCGATCTGTGAAGAAAGGAAGGGGTGAGGGATCCTCGTTATAGGCTTGGCACAATGGTTATAGCATTTTGTCAGATGCTCAAGATGAAATTTTTGAGATAGAGAGGAACCGTGAAGATTTCGGACAGCCTCTACCCTTGAGAACACCTGGCAAATCCAGGATCAATCGAGGAAAGTTTTGCGCGTATCATAACGAGTTTGGACATGCCACCTCAGAGTGCTGGGCACTACGAGACACTATTGAAGATCTCATTAAGAGGGGATGCCTACATGACTACGTCTTGCGGCCTTCCAAACAACAATACGGATCCCAACACTACGGGGCTGAACGAGAGCGGTCCCCTGCTATCAGGACTATCTTTTAACTTCTATGAATTTTGCAAAATTGTAACAATACTTGAATTTGTGAACTAATATAAGGTCTCCTTTTGATCAGATAACGAACGTCACTTACGCGATGGCAACCTGTCACAAGCCTAGTGAAAGGAAAAGGCAAGAGCACTTTGATTCATTACTCGGTGTCTCCCCGGAATGTGATCCGGAGAAGAATTGACGAAATAAACTCACATAGTCAGTTGAGCTGCGGGCTTGCTGACTAGCTGGCATAGCTGTGCGCTCGCTGAGGCATGGAGACGCTTTTGAAATAAACTCACCTAGCCAGTTGAGCTGCGGGCTTACTGACTAGCCGGCATAGCAGACGTGCTCATTGGGGCATGGAGACACTTTGAATAAAACTCAACCAGCCAGTTGAGCTACGGGCTTGCTGACGGGCCAGCGCGGCAGACGTGCTCGCTGAGGCGTGGAGACGCTTGATAACATCTCACCAGCTGAGTCTTGCACTAGCTGAGGCATAGAGGACACTGTAAAATACACCTCTTGGGCACAAGATCGCCCCAACCATAAGATTGATCACCCCCTTTGGGCACAAGATCGCCCCAGCCACAAGATCGACCATAAAGTCACAGCTCTCATACGCACTATCGAGCACAGGATCGCTCACCTTTTTTTTTATACATTCACAGCTCTCATGCGATTAAAATAAAGTCACAGCTCACTTTTGGCCAAAAATGTTTATCCTCTATTTTTGCAGGAAAGCGCGAGTCAAGCAAAATGAGTGCAAAGTGGAAATGAAACAATTTTATTCATTAAAAGACCTTAGCGAGGCACATTTACATCAGAAAGCTCTGAGTACAAAACCAGTGAAGTACAATGGGAAACCTAGAGTACAAGCTAGTTCAAAAAAAAAAAGAAAAAAGAAGAGAGAGAAGAAAAGAAGAAGAAGGGGAAGGTCGACCGTGGATGGTCGTGTTTTGAAGGCAGCCTGTCGATATTTTTCCTTCAAATGCACAATCAGCGACGGTGCCGCACCTCATAAACTCTCGACCACCTGCAACTCCTGAAGGAAACCACACCAGGACCTCTCAGGAGCATAGCCTGCCAAGGAGCCGCTTCACGGTGGAACCGAAGGGATGCAATCCGGCATATATATAAGATTTCCCCACATCTCCAGGAAAATCGATTCTTCCAAACCACATATGCAGCAGACCATACACACCTCGATTGGGGACCAAAATTTTGAAGACAATCCGTCGGGATAATCCATGATTTGTTGTGAGGCAAAGAAGAAGGGACCTTCTCTTTAAATAGAGTTAGGGACCAACCATCGGCACGTCTAGATTCATTCCTCGTCAACTGCCCATATTAATAGCCATGGGAAAGGGCCCAAATTTTGCTTCGAAAACAACAAAACATGGGGAAATGGAAATACGGTTCTAGAAAGAATACACTTGAAAGGAAAACGAAGGGTCTCCGAACTCCCAGCACCCTGCGCGAGCTGAGAGTTGGGGGGCTTGTGTTGTATACTGGAAAAGCGGCTCCGTGAAGACGAGCCCACGGGGAAAGCAAAGTTGAGTCCTCACGAGGAGTCTTCAAGGTATCTCGTCGTAAATGGTAACGACAAGCACTTGCTTAGCCGTAATCCAGAAGCCACATCCTGGTGACAGCACGACTCGACAAAGCAATGGGTTCGAGGATCAACCCCGTGATTGCTCTACTCGCGCTCGTCCCCCCAACGACTCTCGCGGCTACTCCAAGACTATGAAGCTCTCGCTAGGGACAACAAAGTGTCTTGTCTAACACAATGACAGATGCAAACCTACATGTCGGCCTGAGAAGACCTACTTCCGCAGCCTACAAATAGATAGGGGTCTTTTCACCGTGTATGCTTTATTTATCTGATGTAACACAATTGTAGCTTATTATTAATGACTAGAGCCCATCCTTCCTCTATAAATAGGACAATATTGTTAGCAAGAAGGGAAGAGGGGGGCTGAGAAAATGATTCTGAACAATCATAATAGAAAAATCTCTACGGTGGACGTAGGGTCCAGCAAATCTAGATTTAGCCGAACCACGTAAAAATCTTGTGCCTTCTCCCATATTCTCTTCTCTTGCTAACCCAATCAATCAACCTGGGCACACACAATAATCTAGAACAGGTCCGGGATCCTAAAGAATCCCCCGTTGGTCGAAGTTTGGAGTACTGACCAAAATCCAATGTCAACACAAGAATACATATAAATATACATAATTTGATATATTTTCAAAAAAAAAAACATATATATTCACAACTATCCCCAGTACTTTCATATTAGATCACTTTTACTTATTGTCTATCCTTAACATTAATACATCTACTATCTTATCATAAACATATCTAAAAACATTAAACATACTTTAACAAGTCATATCTATATAAAATTACCTTTCATGATTACACTAGCAATAGGAATATTGAAAAAGCAACATTTTATTAATTGTAACTTTACTTTAACTTTCATCTTGTCCCTAAAAACCATTCATAACTTTGTCTAACCTTTCATAATTGTTTGTCTCTTAATGCACCATATCCCATAACCCAGTATCACATGGGTGGCCACCTATCCCATAACCCCTTGTCATATGGGAAGCCAATCTATCACATAACCCCTATCATATGGAAGACCACCTAAATCTCCTAGTGCATGTAGGTCCCTTAATATCCCTTGTCAATTCACATACACATACATCTCTTTATTCATCAATATTTGATTATATTCATACTATAAAAATAATGTTTAATTAGGTAAAACAATGGAATAGTAAAATAGATAAGAATTATTTATAATGATTATTTTATTATTTTAGAAAACTAGTAATATAAATAAATTCTATAAAATTATTTACAAAGGACATCCCATCAAGTAAATCAAATTTCAAGAAATTTAAGAAAACATAATCTTAAAGCATAAAGATAACTTTCAAAACATTACTTGAAAATTATTGAATTTTTAACATTCAAGCTTACATGCATATGCAAAGTTGGGATTTCTAGATTAATCATCAACTTGAACCATTACTACCTTTCGATATCATAACCCATTTCATACATACATTCAATCAGGCGTTCATATATTCATATAGGAAAACAATTCCTAAATTCTATCATGTATCTATAGTTCCCATATACATTCTAGCTTAAGCTTGAATTCATCAATCCTTATATTCTAGGTCTGTTCTAAGTCTAATAACAATTCATCATTTTTTTAATGCATTAATTTAGGCCTAATTCTAATAGGAAAAATCTCATAATCATATTCCTAAATACTAAATTCAAAATACATTTAGCTTGATTTTCAAAAATCACTTTTTTATATGAAAAGGGAGCCAGAAGGGTGAAATCTCACTCACCTAATCATATGGAAATCAACTTATAAGTCTATTTTTAGTATGAACTCTGGCCTTTGGTCTAGGCCTAAATGCATTATTATAATCATCCTGGTATAGATAACTTAACCTTTTAAATTTAATGTAAAACATAGATGAGACAAGAAAAGTTTAGGAACGTATTTGGTTCAATCGATTTATCTTAGATTCAAGTTTTTTTGATCAAAGACTAGGTTAGGGCTTCTTCCCAACGAGGTTTCAGTTTTGGTTGACATCTAATTGCACTAGGATTCTTAGACCTTGAATTTCATACATCAAGTTTGTCTGACCTGAAACCAGTTAGTCGATTAGGTGATCCATCCTCAAAAACCATGCCCTTCTAGACTTGTGTTCAAATGTAGTTAAGTTAAGCTTAGGGGAATATTTAAATGATTATGCCTTTTTAAATTAAAAACTTTCATAGGAAGCTTTCTTCAACTATAAATAGCCTCATCACTTCAATCTTCTTCACTTGGATTGCTAGGAAATTAGAAGCATATTGTTGTCTGCTATGTATTTCTTCCTCTTATTATTCTTCCTCATTCTTATCCTAGTTTAACCATGGATTCCTATTCCAAAGAGTCCAGTGAAGTTTCCTCACTATCATCGAAGAGGAGTTAATCAAGAAAGTGTATTGCAAGTTTTTTCAAATTAAGTAATCAGACTTTAAAGAGAGGGAGATAGACTCCCACACTTTTGCCAATAATGGAGGAAGACAACTATGAGACTAATTCTAGTAAATTGTCCTTCCTTTTCTTTTTTTTACTTTTCTACTTTCTTCTTCTTTAATCATCCTTAATGATTTTTTTTATACTATGTAGGGATTAACTTTGGTGATTCTAGCCACATTTCTGAGACCTTACATTTCATTAGGGTTACTCATCCTCATGAAAATGATGATGATGTTCCTACTTCTCAACAATAACATAGGCTTTTGATTCACCATGGTCTTATTTAAACTCCAATTCTATGTTCCTCTTCTAAAATTCTATGGCTTACCTCCCCTTGTTATTTTGCATGAATTCTTTTGTATTGTGTTAACTTGTTCTCCCATTATTAGGTCTTAGTTCTGAGGATATTAACATCTACAAGACAAGCTTTTCAAGTCACCAGCATGGTCATAACAAGTTGCGAGGGCCATGATTTCTACCATATCAAAGTCTTTTGAAGGGCTAAGGTAAGAGGAAGAGACTAGTCCAACCAATGAGACTGATCAACATATGGCCAAGGAACAAGCTCAAACCTTTGAGGCATATGACAATTACCTTGCTAACATGGCAATTGATCATAACGTAATGGAGCAAAGAGCTTCTAAACAAGTTTCTTTCTCTCTTCCTGATGCACCAAAGTTCTTTGCTGGACAAGAAGTATCTTCTTAATAGTTTTTGACTTCCTTTTCTTGGGGTCAAGCCTTGTAATCTCCTATGCTCCCACTTTCTTATGGTCATTTGAAGCTTACAACTGCCAAAGTGCATCAATTTCCTCTTAACCAAGAAAAATTGTTAGAGCATAACTATGACTTCTTAGTTTTCTAAGTGTGTGAACTAGTGAGTTTGTCTAGTGATGAAGGGTCTTCCTAAATGAAGTTCTCTCGTACTTTCATGTCTTGACTCTATCAAACAATGAAGTTGATGATCATTTCCATGCCACTGCTCACAAGTTGTTGGCCAAATCCTATTTGATCATCTGTGGTAGGCATCTCAATGAGTGTACTCCTGAGATCATTATTGCCTTCAGGTCCATAAGTTCAACTTTTTCTCAAGTTGGCTTTAATCCAAACTAGATCTTTGATAATACCTAGCATATCATTAATCAGCTTAGGGGAGAATTCAAGCTTGCCATGGCAAATTAAAGGTACTACGAAGAATACATATCTAATTGGACTATTATGTTTAGATTATGCTAGGTAGTGGCTCGCATATCATGAATCCGTTATTCATCAGAGGGATATGCTTTCTTGAGTAGGATCAAGGCTTCTCTTTTTCTCTCTATGTTCTCTCTTTCTTTTTTAAGATTCTATGTAATTCTTATGGAGAGTGTATATAACACAAGATGTTTCATAAATGACTTTTTTATTGGTTGTACTTCTTTTTATTCATTCATGATTGGCTCCAAAAGCCTATATTAAAATCATCAAACATTTTGGCATATTATTATATTTACATCATAGAGAAATAACTTAAGGCATCATTTTTCATGATGAGTCAATAATACCCTTATCTCATAAGTTTGTGATGTAACTTCTTAGTCCCTTAGTGTTCTCCACAAATGCCCTGATGAACTTCTTTTAGGACCATCTACTACTTTTCTTTTCCTAAGCATTGCCAAGGAGCATTATTTATCTCTTTTTCTATAAAAAAAATATATTATCTTTGAAGAAGTATCTAGACTAGATCTTTTTAATCTTTTCTACTTTTTTGTGATTACTTGAGAACACTCCTTCTTTAAGGCATCATAAATACACTTTTCACTAGTTTTCTCCTAAGTTTGCTATGTATACTTCTCCTTTATAGACTATGGAATATAGCCTACACTGAGCCTGACATTCATCATACTTTTTCTTCATTATGGGCCAATAAACCCTTGCCTTTACATCTAATAGTGAAGAGGTGGGTCATCTTATCCACATGTACCTAGATGAATCACATCCATTTATGATTCCTTTGAGCATAGATAAGCACTACATCAATAGTCCCTTTAAACTCTTCTTCTAAAGCTTGCCTTTGAATAATAGAAATTCTTTCAAAGTCTGAGAGTTTTCTTTAATAGGATCTGAAAGCTTAAGAAATATAGGAATTCACCAATCATCCTTGTCAGGTAGTTTGGACTAAAGGTTTAAGACTGTGCATGGTTGCTTGTATAGTTTACAAGTCATGAAGGCAATATCCTTCCCTTGCATATCAACCTTTACTCCAATAACTGCTAAGGCATCTGCTTATTCATTATTGGCACATTGAGTGTGGATACAACTAATCTACTTGAAATAAGACAAGTGGGCTCAAGTTATGTCTCTATATTCTATTGATACTTAGCCTTTACCTAATATTCTCCAATCATTTGCCTAATCACCAATGGGAGTCCTTTTTAATGATCAAGTTATTCACTTTTATTTCTCTAGCCAGCATGAGTTCTAACATAAGAACCTTATATTTAGCTTTATTATTAGTGCATGGAAAAGTAAACTTATAGGTAAGTGGATGAATTTCTCCTTTGGACTAGTTAGAACAATGTCAGCCCCACCTTTTCGTGTTAAAGTGATCCATCAAAAATGAAAGATCCATAACTCTTCTAGTTCACACAAAACATTGATACTAGTACTGATTTTTAGGAAGTCCCCCAAGATTTCCTTATTGATAGGTTTATATTCTCAAAATGGGCAGTGCATAAGTAAATCAATGATGGCCTGGCTCTTCTGAGCCTTCAAATGGATTATATGAAATTTCCCTATTTGGAGCATCTATTGAGTTATACGTCTCATAAGAGCAGGTTTCTTTAATAAAAATTTAATGGGGTTTGACTTCATAACTAAATGCACAGGATCAGCTAAGAAGTAATAACAAAAATTCTATGCAACATGGACAAACACCAAACAATGCTTCTTTAATGGTGAATATCTTAGCTCCAATCCCCTTATTCAATGAATGAGTTAATAGATAGGTTTTTCCACACCATAAACTTCTTAAGCTAAGTGCTCCTCTATACTTGCTAGTTGAAGATAGAGAATAAGGGGTGACCCTTATTGTGGCATTGTCATGGTCTAAACAGAGTATAAAGTTTGTAGTATTTTCTCAAATGACTTCTAGTGCTTTTCTTTCCATTTGAAAGGGTGAATTTTCCTTAAGCAATGGCTTAAACGGATGAATGAGCTTTGGCAAGACTAGAATGATTCATCTTACATAAAAAAATGTTTCCAATGAAGTGCTTGAGCTCTATCAAGCTAGTTGGGTGAGGCATTTCTCTAATAGCTTTCATCTTATCTCTATTTATATCAATTCCTCCTTTATGAACTTTGCACCCTAAAAATTCATTAGAAAAGACTCCAAAGGCACACTTTTTGCATCTTTCAAAAACTTTTCGGAGGTGAGAAAGGTGGTCTTCCTTCTTCTTTTTTATTTAGCAACTATATCATTTATATAATCCTCTAAGAAGTAATGCAACATGTCATCAAAGATGGTTATCATCGCCCATTGGAAAGTATCCCCAACATTTTTCAATCCGAAGGGTATCACCACATAATAAAAGTTCCCATGTAGGGGTTTGAAAGGCTATCTTTTCTATGTCTAGTAAGGCCATAAGAATCTGGTTATATCCGCTAAAACCATTTACAAAGGAAAACCTTTCATTTACTATGGTTAAGTTCAAGAGAGTATCAATATAAGTTAGCAAAAAATCATTCATTCAGTAGGCTTTGTTGAGATCCTAGAAGTCTACACATACATGAATCTACCCTTTTTTTTCACCGAGACAATGTTTGAAAGTTATGTGGGATGCTTGATAGACTTTATAAATCTTATTCTAGAAGTTTCTTAATCTCTATTTTTATCTATATCTCAACATCTGGATGGAATTGTCTTCAATGCTACTTCATAGGCTTTTCAGTAAGTTTGACTACTAGGAGATGAGAAACCAATTCATAGCATAGTCCTAACATTTCATGATATTCCCAAGCAAAGACATATTGAAATTCTTTCAATAATGAGATTAATTCTTCTCATTCTTTTGGGTTTAATTCTCGATCGATCAAAATAATTCTCTTTTCACCTTCTTCTCTCAAGTTGACAACCTTTAATGCCTCATCCAATGGTTTGGGATGGTCTTACATTATTTGGGCATCTTCTTTGAGCTCTTTTTCTACTAGGGGTGACTCATCTTTATAAGGAACGGGGTCTGAGGAACACAGGGAGCAAATAGGGTTTAGATCATATAGAGGATCAGTGATCATTGGATATTCTACATCCTTAGGAGGAATAAGGTTTACATGGCTCATAAAGCAAGCACTTGGTGGTTTTTCTCTCCCACAACCCTCATCCTATTAGAAGTGGAAGATAGTCTTTCCCTTGAGGTCTTTAAACTAAAGGATGACAGGGGATGTACTGACTGGCTCTTTTATTTTTAGCTTCTTAAGTGATGGGAATTCCTCTATAGTTTCTTTTAGAGTTCCATTTGGTGGATCTTTAGATGTTGATTTCTCAGTTTCTTCAGCTAGCACATAGGGATTCTCCTTCAAAGATGCATCTTTAACTGGATTTTTGTCTTTCAACCCTTTTGTGTTAATTGTCACCCCTTGCACCTTCTTTGTGAAACTAGTACTAGGCTTCAATAACTCATCAGGTAGTATAACTTTTGTAAAGTGAGTTTCATCCTTGTCAAAGGGGCATGCAAAGTAAAAAGCTTAATATCCATTCCCATGAGGTTTGCCTTGGTGCATTGGTGCAAAGTGGATAGTACACAATTGTGTGCATAAACCAAGGTCTCCCTAAAAGGATATGATAGCTCAAGCTCCCTTTGATCACATAGAATTTATTAGATGTTTTGATTGGGCCTCCTGATAAGCGAATAAAATACCTATAAAAATGATGCATATCACCTCTTAATTAGTTGTTAATTTATGGTTTTCGCTTTACTTTAACTTTAGTTTTGTTAGTTTGTACTTGGTACTGCTCTAGTCTATTTTTGTCTTTCAGGTTAGTGAAAAAGACTCCAAAAAGAAGAACAAAAAGGTGAAGAATAAAGCACACTTGGGTCAAGAAGAGTTGAAAAAGAAGATATAAAAGAACAAGTTGAATGTGCAAAGAAAAGCAAAAGAGAAGCAAAAATCCAGCACAGAACACGGCCAGCCTGTGTCCCCAAACACGGCTATGTTCCAAGCCAGATCCTGCGGCCTTTTAAAAGCCAAAACAGCCCAAAACATAGGCAGCCCGTGCTACCAAATACGACTGTGTTCCGAGCCTGAGAAAGCTTATAAATAGCAGTCCAAGGAGCTGCTTGAGAGAGCCATCAATTACTTTTATTTAGGTCTTCTAGAGTCCGAGTTCTCTTATTCTTTTAGGAGTTTTTCTTATTCTAATTAGGGTTTTATTGCTTTTCTTTATTGTTCTTTCAAGAAGTTTTGAGTTACATTGAGTATTGTTTCTTTTCTTCTTTC
>JANHAO010026663.1:0-11040 GCA_026873985.1 Saraca asoca | reverse complement strand
GATATTAGGCAAGTGAAGGCTAACCCTTGAATGCTTGTTTATATTTCTATTGATGTCTTGTTGATTGGGAATAGAATTAGTTATGTCACATCTGCTTATTTGAATTGAGAGTGCAAATTCTCCCCTTTTCCAATGTGTTCATATGTTATAATTTGCTTGAGGACAAGTAAAGGTTCAAGCATGGGGGAGTTGATAAATGAGTAAAATGCCTATTATTATGTTAATTATTACCTCTTGATTCGTTATTAATTTGTGACTTTTCTGCACTTTTTGTTTTAGTTTGGTCTATTTGTTCTTTGGTATTGCTGTGGTTTGTATTTTTCTTTGTAGGTTAGCAAAAAACCCTTGAAAGGAGGATGAAAGCAAAAGTTTGAAGCACACTAGCATTAAGGAGAAGCTAGGAAAGAAGCCATACGAAGAAATCAACTAACTGTGAATTAAAGTCAGAAAATTGAAGAAGCCAACACCAAACATAGCCTGGCCATGTCCCATGATACGGTCGTGTTCGGTGCATTCACAAGCAAACTTCTAGCCTAAAACACAACCAGCCCATGTCACCCAACACAGCCATGTTTGGCCTTTGCAATCCTACAATAAAAGCTAATCTTATGCAATCTGATGGAGTCATTAGCTAGATTTAAAATAAATTATGTGGTCTTTACATTTTTGGGAGTTTTTAGGAGTAGAATTTGAGATTTCCTTTTTGTTTAAAGTTCTTGCAAGGATTCTACTTTCTTTTCACCTTAGTTTTCTCTTTCAACTTCATCTTTACTTCTCCTATCTTGTTTTAAACATTTTACAGTTCTTTACATTAATGAATTTGGTTTTTACTTCTATCATGTCTGAGTAGATTTCTATTCTAGGATTGGGAATAACCTAACTATGGTTATTTGATGTTATTGATTGATTTTCTATTGTGATTATCTAGTATAAATTGATTCAACTATTATGCCTGCTATGTTCTTGATAAAGTATTTGGCCAATATTTTGTCTAACCTTGTTGAATAAAGAGATTTTAATCACAAAACTAGATTAAGTTTCTTTAGGATTTGAATTGGTTAGCATAGATCTTAAAGGGCTTAATTTAATCTAAACCACGAAAGTAAGTAATTAGGTTAATTTAAGTACTATTATTAGACCTTGAAAGAGGCTAGTGATTAATTTAGGCTAAACCATCCTTACTTATCTAAGTAATCATAATGGCAAAGATTTTAATTTGTTAAAGACCATCAGTGCAGTAAAACCCTAATGCTAGGCTTTTATAATTGAACTTTGCTATTTAATTATCTGTTGCTCTTTCTTTAAGTCTCTTTATTATCTTTGATATTCTTATTTGGTTTAGGCAACTTACATTGCAAACTCTAGTAATTGATAATGAGATCCTTATGGAATTCGACCCGTATTTGCTAGTATTTACTACAACTACTGAGTGCGCTTACAGAAAACACACATCATTAGGCTTTTGCCAGCCCATTTTGCACTGTGCCAGAAAACACCCATAACATTAGCCCCCCAACTCATAGTTCACTTTGTAGATTGGGAGCTAGAAACTTTGCTGCAAAAGCTTGTATGCGCTATTTGCAGCATTGTCATTTTAGGTTTTTATTTCATTACTTTTTCTATGAGCTAAGTTTAATAGTTCACAGACCATGTAAGAGTCATGTTTGCGTGAGCTCGAGGAGGGATGCTTGTGGTACATTGCATTTTATGCTCAACTAGCATTCTTGTTACTCAGGTTGGCTTGCGTTCATAACTTTACTAGCAACTTTATCGTTCATTTTTAGGGCAATCTTATTGCTTAGTGAAATGACAATCTCATTGCTCAGTTCTGTGGCAAGCTTGTTGCTCAGTAAGACAAGAATCTTGTTACTCATCGCTTGATGGGACATCTTATTGCTCATCGCTCTATGGGATGGCTCGTTTGCATGTCGCTTAGTGGGAGAGCAAGCTCGTTGCTTAGTCTTAAGATAACTCTATTGCACAGTGGAAAGGCAATCACATTGCATGGTTTCACAACAATTGTATTGCACGATGGAATAGGAATCTTGTTGTTGGGCAGGTCATGTCCACTTTGTGCCTTTGTAACCTAGCGAGCTCAACTGATGGAGTTTTAGACTTAGTGAATGATCCTCACTATCGATGTTTGCCCCAGGTCAAGACCTCAGTAAGGGTGTTAGGGCTATTGTTGTCCTTCAGGGTATATCATATAATCTTGAAGGTGACCTCTATTGATAAGGTCTTCTATGGCATCTCTGAGCACCTAACACTCTAAGGTGTTATGACTGGCCTTGTTGTGATAGGTGTAGAACCTGTTCGCGTCCCTATTCTTTCTAGAGCCTTTTAAAGGTTTGGGTCTACCAAAATCTTCCTTGTCTTGCTCTGTCATGTAAATCCTATCCTAAATGTTAGACAAGATGCTATTACTTTTATGGCGACCTTGATACTGAGGTCACTTGTGTTTGGCCCTCTTAGCAAGTTGATTGTTGGAGTGGTCACTCTCATTTTTGGTGCTCCTCTTGTTTTGAGCAGAGCTATTGGCTTTATCCTTTTGCTTAGACTTTTTGGTGCCAAAGGTTTCTTTCCACCTGATCTGTTTGGTAGCACGTTCATAGAATTCAGCTAGATCTCTTACCAGGGACTTATATAGGCTTTTATATAGTTTTCCGTCTTTGTGAAGCCCCACTAAGACTGCCGTTAAGATATTTTCTTCTAAAAGAGTCTACACAGAATTGGCCTCATGCCTAAATTTGGTTATGTAATCTTTTAATGGCTCATGTCTATGCTAGAAGATCATGGCGAGGTGGCAAGGAGGCACGAGCTGCCTCTTCAGTGCTTAATATTGGTTAGTGAATTTCCTTTAGCACTCTTCCTAATTGTTGATGCTATGAGCTGGGAGGTTTCTAAACCATGCTTGAGGTACACCTCCTAATGTAGGTGGGAAGACACAACACTTGATTAGAGGGTCCAATGTTTAGAGGTCCATCTAAACATTGAATGTATCCAGGTGGTCGCATGGATCACTACCCCTTTCATATAATGGAATTACGGAGATCTTGAGCTTGTGAGGGAGAGGTAATGCTCCGATCTCTTTAAAGAAAGGTGAGCTCTTTACACAATGAACTTTATCATTTTGAGCTCGAGGGCATGCCTCAAGTTGCTTTATCTTTTGAAGGAGTTCCTCCATTGTAAGGCCATGTGCTTTGGACTGTTGGCTAGGAAATTGCTAGTTTATTTTCTCCTACTCATAAGAGCATGAGCTATAGTGTGTCCTTGGTCAGTTTTGCATGAGCTCTTAGCTCGACATGAGCTTCCACATCACTAATTGTCACTATTCTCACGAGGTTGGTGAGCTCCTGATTTCATTCGTTGATTGGAAGAGTGAGTTTAATCAAAGTGCTGATGCGTCTGTCTAGATGATATTTCCTTTCGAACCTCTTCACGTAGCTGCTGAAGTTGCATAGTGATCTCTTGGGTTTGCATTTGGACCAATGTTTTCATCATCTCAGCCAACTCTTTCAACATATGTTTGAACATTTACTGGAGTTGGTGAGCTATTTGTGCTTCACCAGTTCCTGGAGCAGCAAGAAGCTGGTGGTGAGTTTCAAGGGGCAAACCAAAGGCATTTCCTATAGCGGAGGTGTTTGCTAGCTGGAAAGCTAGAGTGCTAAAGCTTCTTGTGGTTTTTCCTCCAACCATCATAGTTAAACAGAGAATCAATGCAGAACATAGAAAACAAGCCAAAAAATAGATGAGTCCCCACAGATGGTGCCAAAATGCTGATGATGAAATCTAGTTCTAGGCCAAACTCTAGTCAATAGGAAGGATTCTTACGGGACTTAAACTTTTTTTGATTGATGAAGGTTGAGAACGAAGGAGGAGAGCAGGGGAAAAGTAGTGAGAACATAATATTTTTAATGTGATTCAGCCAAAGTCAGATAGCATCGGCCTCTATGTCCACAGTAGCATTTTATTAATCTAAAGGAAATTCTATAGAGTTTCAGTATAGTTACTTCAACTTGTTCTACAAGGATCCTCTGCTTTCTATTTATAGAAGCTAGGTGGTTACAAGTATAATTTTACATACTGTAAATAAGTTACATCAAGCATTAAATGTACAAGGTGTTTAGACTACTGCAAAATTGCTTCTGCAGGTTACTTTCTGTGCATGGGGCTCAGCAGGCAATATTTTGTAGATTGGCATTTGAGAAATATCTCAGGGTGGTGGCTTCTGGTCTTGACTATGGTAAGCTGCTAGCTGGGCGAGGTGTTATCTGCAGTGAGCTTTATTCGGGATCATGGCCAAGCAAGGTCGTGCTTACGTTTAGCGATGTGAGATCACTTTGGGCAAACTACTAGCTACGCGAGTTGATTTTACCTCTTAGCCTGTTCGGCCTTGTTCTATCCCAGGGCTCACGCTTCGTATCCTAGTTATCTGACCTCTTGGCTCAGTGATTCGAGCTCGTCTCCTTACGACCTAGGTATTTGAGCTTGTTCCTGTAGCAATCTCAAGTTGGTGTGAGCTAGGTCTTTACAGATTGGACCTTGTCTATTAGACTTTTGTCAACCCATTTTGCACTATGATAGAAAACACCCATAACAAGTATCAGCCCTTGCCATGCAACCTATTCATTTGGAGAAGTGGATGACACAAGCAAGGAAAACCCTAGTTTATATGTCACTCTTGCTTATGCTCCAATCTCTTTTATTTAAGAAGAAAGATGCCAACCCCTTTGGATTTATGTGGACATAATATACCAACCTTATCACATGTGTTGCATGCCCAAAAACCTTTCTCGGTGTGATCTTTCTTATCTTCTCCTTTTTGCATTCAAACACCAACCCTGGCTAAGTGATTTTGTAATTTCTTAGAGAGTTAGCACCTCTTAAGCAAAGGAGTTAATTTTCTTACTCTAACTATTACATGAATATTGGTGAAGGCTTTGAATCATATTGGTTTGTGTATATTATTGTTGCTATTAGAGATCAAATTTGAAAGAGTTGCTCGAAAACAATCCAAAAAACTTGATCACTAGACTTGTTGGAGAGCTTATGGAATTGCTTAGAGATCAAATTCATATTTAAAGACTAAGGATTCTAAGAACAACTCTTGTGAAGATATAATCTAAATAATTACTTTTAAAGTTTGTTTGAATTATACAATACTTTATGGATTAATTTACAAACAACATGATCCCAGTTTAGGAAAAATTTTAAAATTTCACTGCACATACTTGATGCTTTTGATCTATTTTTCCTAATAATGGTATCAGAGCCATATTGCTTTCTCTTAATTCATGATTATAGATTTATTTGTTATGGTGATAATTGTGGTTATAAGCATGTTGTAATTTGGTTCTATATGATAAAAAAAATTTAACTCAAAGTGGAAAATCTTTCTTCTAAAAATTTTTCAAAGCCATTATAGATTGGATCGATACTTTGGGTGAAAAATACACTAGAAAGAAGTGAGCTAGCTGCTATGGTAGCATTCATGTGCTAGTTGGACTAGGATGGCTAGATGAAATTCTAGCCACCACATGCTGTAGTTTTGGTTATCTTGATTGGTTGTGATGATAGCCAACTAGCCCTATGCCTTAATTACATAAATATAATTTAGAAAATTAATTGTAATCACAACTGATTTTGAGAAAAACCTATCTAAATTGTGTTTTTGTAACTATGGAAACTTTCCTTAACTTTGGATCTAATTTGAATATGATTACAAATTGATTAGAAATAACTTTGAAAATTTCCTTTTATTTACTTACTTGATTCCAAAGTTTTCGAAAGTATGATGGATTTGACTAATTGACTGATTTTCAAATTAATCATGATTAATTTTCAAAATATATTGATTGTGATGTTCTAATGATGGAATTAAATTAGTCGACTTACTTGTATTAAATGTTAATCAAATAACTTGAGATATGCATGATCATAATTTGAATCAAATAGTTAATATTTTATTCTTTCTTGTTTTGAATTTTCATATATACTTGAATGCATGGAAGGATGACTATGGACTAGATGCATTTATAAATGTATGTTCTATTATATGGTATTTTATAACATAGGGTTTGTGTGTCTTGCCTTTTCTTCAACTTTTGAATATGAAATTCTCTTCTTGTCTCACTCCCCTCGAATGTAACTCAAGATATCTTTTATATAATGTAACTAGTTACACAAGATAGAATTAAGGAATTTTATTTTATTTTAGGAGCTATTGAAGACAAAGACACTCAAAACTTGATGGTACGTGGCTTGTAGAGACAAGAGGCATGTTCAATAGAGTTTTTCCCTTTTATGGCTTAAGGAAAAATAATTTTAAATTGATTCATAATCATCCCACGTAAGTTATGCATGCATGTGATTTATATTATGATATGAATAAGATATACGTATGGCATAGGCTAGTTGATGTATGTGTGACACAAACTAGTAAATGTATGCATGGCATACACCAGACTTTTAAATAGTTAAGCCCCAAACTAATTAACATTTCCCTTATTAATTTAAGTTACATGTTTAGAACATGATTGATCACCAACCATCAAAATAATGATAACTAGAGAACAATTTCGTGATAACTTGTTGGCCTTCATCAAGGTTACACTACATTAATCATGTTATTGTTATTAGAACATATGTGATTTTCTTGTTTGATGATTTCAACTTAGCAAACATGTATAGTTTGGATGGTCCCCATCCTGACTATACATTGTTTAGGATAAAGGGTTGTTAATAATGTTTGATGTAATGGACAATACATGATAAAGAGTTTTCAACCTAATGATTAGAAGTTACATTGAGATGTAATTGACAAGTTTAGCTATCTATTTAGTTTAATTTATTTGGTTTCCTTGGCTTTCGTTAAGCTAAAATAAATTAAACTAGGATCCTAACTAACTAAGATCATCATCCAACATGATGATTTGATTCTAAGACAAAAGATCATTAGAATTGAAGAAAATAGTGAGAGTTCATTTTATTAAAGCCCATATAAAATTGAACATTATGCTTAGATATTAATCCACTCAATTCTTATCGGTGAGATCTGGAGCCTCCTGGACGAGCTGGTAAAAAACCTAGATAGCTATAAAGCTTTAGCTTGCTAAGATGTTAAAGGTGTGAAGCCTCGGCTTACACAATCAGTGACCCTCCTTATGCAAGGTCATCCTAGTAAGAACTAGCTCGGTCCCAAAAGAAGACACTAGTGACCTCCAAACTGAGGATCTAGTTCGCTTAAGAACGACTTCTACCAAGAAATCCCATGAGCGGGAGACAAGCGTACCACAAATCTAGGAAACAAGGGTCACATTCATAGAATGTAATTTGCAGTAGCCGAATTGTAAGATACACTTTGTCTTGTACAAGCACGACATGATGTAATATATTTACAACTTGTAAATTTACAATTGTAACCTCCTCTCCTCTATAAATAGAAGGAAGGAAATGTATGTTAGAGGGAGGAGAGCCAACCATACTGAAACTCTAGAAAAATATTCTCATATCAATACATTACTGTGGACGTAGGGTCCAGTTCTACTCGAATTTGGCCAAACCATGTTAAAAAGGGTTTGCATTTCTTTTTCCTCTTCTTCTTCTTCTAGCCATTTAGCATTTGTCAACTGGAATTGGAACCAGATTATAGTTTGAGTCCCAAAAGAACCTCCCCTGTTGGCTAGATTCTGGCATAACCAAAATCCACCGTTAACATTTTGGCATCGTCTAATGGGACTCATCTGCAGTTTGGTTAATCCTCTATGCCTAGGCTTGCTCTTTGTCTGGTTGTAATGGCCAGGGGAAAAGCTATCAAAAAATCTCATGCCATCAATAACCATTTGGAAGGTCGTACAACAAGTTCTTCTACCACCAGGACCCTTAATAGCTTGCCCTCCTCTACTTGCCACCAACCTACCATTGATATGCCTGGAGGCGGTGAATGCAAGCTTGGCACCAATGCCAAGAGGCATTGGAAAACACAATAAAAAAAATGGTTGAAGTGTTTAAGGTGTTAGCATAGGCGCAAGCTTGGAATGTACAAAGACGAGCTGAAGTCATCACACCTGAGAATGGTCATCAACAGCAACAAGTTGAAAGTTTGAACAGGGTCAACTAGGGGCACACGCCAGACCATCACTCACGTGACCAAGAGAGTACGAAGAGTCACCAGCCTTCCAGTGAACACCCTGAAGTGTTGGCCCAGCTGATGGAGGAGTTGCTGTAGAGGGTGAAATAACTAGAAGAACACTCTTAAGGTCGAGGCAATTGGGGACACCCCGAAGGGCAATCCCCCCTTTCAAAGGAGATTGTGTCGGAACCTCTCCTGCATAAGCTTAAAGTTCCAATGATTCCACTATACAATGGGGATAGTGACCCATGTAGCCATCTAGATATGTTCAACATGTAGATGGACCTCCAAACGGCTAACTCTCTGATCAAATGCCACGTCTTCCCAGCTACATTGGGAGATGCACCTTAAGCTTGGTTCAGAAATCTCCCGGCTCATAGCATCAACAGTTGGGAGGAGTGCTAGGAAAAATTTCTCAGTCAGTATCAAGCGTCTACGATCTTTCAACATAAGTATGAGCCACTGAAAGATTATATAGCTTGGTTTAGATGTGAGACTAACAATATGGAAAGCCCATCCGACAAGGCCATTTTGATGGCCATATCAGTAGGGCTTTGCAAAGATGGCAAGCCATATAAAAGTATATATAAATCCCTAGTCATTGACCTAGGCGAGTTTTATGATTGAGTTTCTAAGTAGATCAGGTGGGAGGAAACTTTTGGTTTGAGAGAGTCCAAGCAAAAGGACGAGGTGAATCCCTTCGCCTAAAGCAAGAAGGGGAATAAGGGCCAAGATGGTGACTCCAACAGTCAGCCCGCCAATAAAGTCAAGAATAAGTGACCTCTACATCTGAGCTACCCTAACCATTATAGTATCCTCTCAAACACTTCGGACAGGATATTCACTGTGGAAAAGGGCAAAGAAGACTTTGGGACTATCATTCCCTTGCGGACTCCTCTTGCTGGTAGAAACACGAACAAGTTCTACATCTACCATAACAAGGCAAGGCATAACACTTCAGATTATCGAGCTCTCAGAGATGCCATTGAGGATCTGATTAAGAGAGGACACTTGAAGGAGTATGTATTATAGCCTACAACACAGCAACCTTCCTGGCCCCAATGGGACCCCGAGCGAGAGCACACTCTGGATAGGATATTTGTTATGGAAAAGGGTAAAGAAGACTTTGAGAGCCCCATTCCCTTACGGACTCATCACACTGGTAGAAATATGAACAAGTTCTATGTCTACCACAATGAGGCGAGGCATGACACTTCGGATTATCGAGCTCTCAGAGATGCCATTAAGGATTTGATTAAGAGAGGACACCTGAAGGAGTATGTATTACGGTTTGTAGCATAGTACTCTTCCTGGCCCTAGCGAGACCCCGAGCAGGAGCAACCAGTTGTAGTGAGAACCATATATTGAACTTGTAGTATAATGGCCCACATTCCATATAGCTCAGTTCATGTAAATTCTCCTAGAAATTCTGGAAAATGTTTGGTTTGGTGTCGAAAATTTGAAAAGTGAACACTTCAAAAACTAAAATTCAAGTAACGATTGGGTACTACATTACCCGCAAGTCATCACACATTTGTGACCTATTTCTTGGTATCGCTAGCATGTGCCTATCATGCAATCAAGCATTCACAACTTTCATGCAATCAAATGTCCACAGCTTTCTTGCGATCAAGCATTCACAGCTTTCATGTGATCAAGTGTTTGTAACTTTCACGTAATCAAATTCTGTAGCTTTCATACAATTTAAAAGCTCACGCGTACGAGTAACTTTCTTAGCCACCGTGCACGCACAACAACCTTACTACATGTACAAGCAACTTTCTTAACCACCGTGCATTGTGGTCTTATCACACATGCGAGCCACTTTCTTAACCACTGCATATGTGCAAGCTCGTGCATGTGAACCACTTTTTTAGCCATCACATGCACACAATGATCTCATCATGCAACGAGCCACTTTCTTAGCCACCATATGTGCACCATTGTCAGTCATGCATACAAGCCACCTTCCTAGCCACCGTGTGCATGCAATTGAAAAGCTCACATGTACGAGCAACTTTCTTAGCCACCATGCATTACGGTCTTATCACACATGCAAGCCATTTTCTTAGCCACTGCATGTGTACAAGCTCGTGAATGCGAGCCACTTTCTTAGCCATCGTATGTGCACCATTATCAGTCATGCATATGAGCCACTTTCTTAGCCACTGTGTGCATGCAATTTAAAAGCTCATGCGTATGAGCAACTTTCTTAGCCACCGTGCACACGTAGTGACCTTACTATACATACAACTTTCTTAGCCACCATATGCATGTGACCTAAATTTCATAGCTATCATGCGAACTAAATTTGGTAGCTATCATGCAAACTAAATTTCACAGCTCTCATGCAACCATGCACTTTATTGCCATGTGGCCTACTTGCATAGTGCTCACTTACATTTAGACTTATCTTTTGATCAAAAACATTGTCAATTGGCTATTTGGTTATTCTTATGTGCAGAATTAACATTTGTTGTCTAAAAATTGTAAGACAAATAGTTGAACACAAAAAGGAAAAGAAAGGAGGATTTTATTCATCAAAAAGCCTCAATGAGGTACATATACATCAGAAAAAGTCAAAATACAAGTGATCACGTGTGTCGAGGCAGATCAAATTAGAAATTTATAAACTGAACCTTCCTAAACTAACTTGTAGCATAGGCAACCCTGGTCGAATCCAAGGATCATTTTAAGATGATATTATCAATGATATTAGGAGATGTAAATGGGGGGTTGGCAAAAATTAAACTAACATAAACTACACTAAAACTACCTAAAACATACAAACAGAAACTACCAGCTGCAACACACACCAACTAGACAAGGAAACTAGCTAAACTTGAGACCAATGCTTCCTAGATCACTAAACATGCATTCAATTATTGTTAACTATAACAAGAAGCCTT
>JANHAO010026662.1:0-11032 GCA_026873985.1 Saraca asoca | reverse complement strand
ATTTTGCATAAAGCTCCCAATTGAAACAAAACTTGAATATGCAATAATCATAGCTCAAATAAATCAGTTTAGACCCTAAGAAGCTCAATGAGAGGACAATTAAATAATTGAAATATTTTGTTATCAAAAATTCCTTCAGGGGAAGTAATACCAAAGAAGAAAAAAGAAAGTGACATAAATCCACACTTAGATTGTAACTCAAAAACAAATGCACCATCAAAACCAAAGGACAGATGGAAGTAAGTCCAAACCTCTCCTTCAAATCATCCCAAATCTTCCATTAAACCACAATCCATTAAGGATTACCTCTTTCCAATAGAAACCTCACAAGTAATAGCTAGCCAAATCCTTTAATCTTGAACCAAAAAATCATAGGCCAATATAGTTAATGAACAAAAAGCCAAAGCCCTTCTCTTTAGCCAATCAAAAATCCTACAAACAATTTGTCGTGCCTTGATTCTCAACACGTGATTGACATAGAAAGTCACCTAAGGGTGGCATCTTACCAGTCTAAACCAAGTAATAAAACCCCTGATGCTACATACTTTCCTATGTGGAGAGTGATTAGACAATTGAAACTATGTAGGACAAGATGAAAAAATATAAACAGTATTGACATATTTATCAAAATACTTTATTACATCTCTAACAAAAAAAAAACTAGCAAAGTCTCCCCTGTTTTTCAAGATTTCCATATACAGTTGGAATCCAATGGCTAATTCCTATAGGCAACCTTACTTAACAGTGATTAGTCATCATCATTCACCTTATTCTTCTAACAATTATTCTCCCCTTATCCGTCCACTAGTTTAATTTCTTAATTCAATTCTATTCACAAGTGCACTTAGAGGTTTTCTAAAGGAATTTCAAGAAAACTCAATACTAAAATATTTCATAAAACAATATGCATTAACAAAGGAGAAATGAACAATTTTCAATCAGTTCATATATTAATTTATTTGACAAAGTGATCATCAATTTCATGTAACATCTTTGTTCAAAAGATTTAAAAAATCCACTGTTGCAAGATAACAAGATTTCAATGTCAACACAAGAAACAATGCTTCACAATATATAATGTAATATTATTTGCTACTGTTGACCAGTAAAAATTTAAGTTAATTCAAAACATAAAGTCTTATGTCATCTAAGTCATGATAGTAAATAAAATAGGTGTTGTATAAAAATCACCAAAAAGTGGAGTAAATTATCCACTCACTTTCAAAGATAGCAAAGTAACTTTAATTTATATCTTGAATCTTGATTTTTCCAAAGTGGCCCCATCCATCAAGTTCATTAAACCTAATAACCATTAATCATAAAAAAATTTCTTAAAATTAAAACCAAAGAAAAATTTAAGTGAGAAAAAGCAAAACAAGCTCATAAATCTAGTACCAACAAAGGAGAAGTAGAAGGAGGGCTTACACTTTGGTTATTGAAGGAAGGGCAAAGCCATCGGCCAGTGAAGGAGGCTGTCTGGTAGAGTTGCCATTGGTGAGCTAAATAGCTACAGTTCAGAAGCAGAGCAGCAGCATTGGCAAGCAAAACAGTAAAAACCAATTAGAGCAGCGTAAAAGATGGCCAAAACAAAGCTATAACAAATAAAAAATGAGACTGAAGCAAACTGAAGATCAAGCAGAAGCAATGATTAGAGGAAAAAATGAAGTTCCAATCTGAAAAGTTAAAGCAAAGCAGAAGCAACACTTAGGAGGAGAAAAAATAGTAGCAGATTAGAGAGGGGCAGAGGCTGATCGAGGAAAATAGAGTTGATCAGGAAAAGTAGAGTTGATCAGGTCGAGGAAAAAGAAGAAGTAGAATAGCTGTCTACTAGCCCAGTCAACACAGAAGGCAAAAAAAAGAAGAAAAAGAAATAAGGAAAAAGAAAGAAAGAGAAAAATAAATGTGTGGTATATAAATTTTATACACACAGTATTTTTTTTCATTTTAAACACTTTAACTTATTAATTTCATTTTCAGTATTACACATATTATAGGTGTTTTTGGGCAATGCAAAATGGGCTGGTAAAAGCCTAACAAGAGATGAGTTCAACCAGAAGAGGCCTAGATTGTCCAAGAATTAAGGTTGCTCAATAGAGGCATCAACTCGCCAGTCGTGAGCTTAGGACATAGGATGAGGCCAAGGTAGTGGCCCTGGCTCGCTAAAGATGAGCCCCGACTCACATGGCCAATACATCGCCCTTGCTTGAGCTCAAGTTGTCAAATATGAGCTCGATATTGCTGGTCTAAGGTAGGTAGCGACCCGAAGACAAGAGCCCCTGCTCGCAGGATGGAAAACACTGCCCACATGCAGAAAATAATCTGCAGAAGTCGGCCTACAGTCTGTAGAAGCCAACTTGTAGATGTCTAGATTGTCAACACATTTATACTTGATGTAATCAATTGACAATTTATTAAATTACATTTGTAACCCCCCAGCATCTATAAAAGGGGGAGGAATAGATACAATAGGGATCTGCTGAAAAACATATACTGTAACTCTACCCAATTTTCAACAAAAAAATAAAATCATTCGTGGACGTAGAAATCCAAACAAAGGATTTTAGCTGAACCACGTTAAAAAACCTCTACTGTCTTTTCCCTATTCTTCCTTATCTTCTTTGACCCATTGCATTTGTTTGATTTTTGCATTTGTCTGTTACCCATACAACTAGATTACAGTTTGGGGATTACAGAACTATTCTAGTTAACTAGGATTTGGGCTTACCAAATTTTACCATTAACAATATATAAGTTAAAATGAAACTAAAATATAATTATATGTACTTGATAACTATCGAATATACTTACTAGTTTGATTTATTCTCTTTTTTTTTCCTTTAATCAACTTAGTATAATAGATATCACACAATTGCAAACTAAAAGAATTAAAAGATAACTATCAATTTGCCCTCAAAAGCTATTGCCACTTCCTCAAATCCAAAAATAACTAAAATAATTACGAAGTATCATCCAAAACTAAACCCTTAAAATATTGTCCAAATGGAGCCAGAATTTTGGAATAAAAATTCAAAAAAATATTCATTTTAAAATTTTTCCAAAAGAATGATGCTATTTACCAAAAGCTTTGGCTCATGACTGAAAGTTCTAAAAGTTAGTTTTGGTTGACATTAAATCAGTGGAAATAAGACATCACAAATGTCTATCTGATCTAACCCTAATTACTCATTCAACTTTCAAGATTGAAAAAATTCTTACCATCTTTAAATGGGAACAAAGCCCTTATCAATTGAAAAAGTTTTCAAATCCTTATGATCTAATAGGTTTTACTTACGAGGACTAACCAAAGGCTTGGTACAATATAATTTAGTTTCAAAATAAAAATTAGTAACATTCTTGATTGTTTTTCTTCAACCAAAACATCAAAATACAAATTTTCAAGCCAATTTTTCCAATGATAGGATATTTGTGAGCCAATTCCTGAGATTTTTCCCCCCATGAATTTAAAGAAGGAAGAGATGTCTTCTATTCCTATTTTGATAATCTAAATTATCAAAGTTTTCCAATTCTTCACTAATTTAATTCACAATTTGGTTTAACATGGGTTTATTCCTAAGAGTATCAATATTTCAAGGAAAACCATCACTCCAAATTTCCAATTTTGCAAAGACAATGGTCTATCAAATGGTTGGCATTCTACAAATATGTAAATAAGGCCACAAATATGAAATTATGAAATGGTTAGAAAAATATATATAGTTCCACAAAAATGCCAAGGCAGGGACCAACCAGGTTTTACAAAACAAATCTTAAAGTTATTGCTTCCTTGATCTCAATATCAACTAAGCAAGACATTGTCTCCAAATTGTAATAAATTCTCTAACAACTCCAAGCTAATCAACAACCAACATTTAGTTTTTCCAATGTTTTCGAATATATTGGAGACTATACCTAATCCAATAAAGATGACTGTTATAGCATTAATCTTTTATGGCATTAATCTTAGTGATGATTGAGTCAATATCTTTAAGTAACAAAGGATGGAGAATCAAATTGAACAAATGATAAACAAAACTTAACTAAAGTTAACAAAAGCCCATCAAGAGGTCATTGTTTAAATTATACTTTTGATGCAAAAGATGACTAAAGTTGATGCAAGCACATCAAAGGTGGTCAATGTAGCACATGAAAAACTATTGAATAATGCAGCAGTCTAAATTTTCTATAAATAGACAAGCCCCTTCCAAATGTAAATATAACTTAATTTCTTCCCATCTCAAAAGCTTAGAAAGCAAGTTAGACACTTCTATTCAAGCCATACCAAACTTCCTTTTATGGGTGTTATTCAGATACAAAATTTGGGCTGCACTATGTACAGGGGAAGCGCGATCAATCAAAGTTGAAGCTCAAATAAGAATCCCATACTGCTGGATAAGGACCCCTGATAATAAGTGAAAGTCGTGAACACCTCACTAGGTCGTAGGAAGGAGGGCGTGATCCACTAACGGGGTCTGAACCCTCAATAAGCAAGATCATTGCCTTCGGGACGGCAACTTAATAAGGAAGGAGAAGATCACCCGAAACTCCCTGCTCGCTCAGCCCCTAATCTCCTTGACCTGCTCATTGCCAACGGACACCTGTACGGAGCTCAGTCAGTAATAAGAAATATATCTCCAAATCTGACAGCTCAGACCCTAACATTACACATCAGCTCCCCAGAAGTCCGATAATGATTTGCCCAACATTAATTGCCCGACAGCAAGTATTTAATGCCCTGAGCGGTGAAGGTAATCATTCTATTGATCAAGAAATTACATTTGTAACCTTCCTCCTTACTATAAATAGAAGAGAGGGACCATCATAAAAGGGGGTGAAGATATACGTGCAAAAACTCTACTAGTTTAGAGAAATTTAGCTTTACTGATAGAAGCTTTGATTATAGGAAGGAAATATACTGCTTGTTGTAGGAAAGCTTTATAGCTGTTGTAATCTGGCTCTGTAAAGATTTTCCATAAAAGAACAAAAAAGTAATGTGGACGTAGGGGTCAAAACTGGCTTTAGCCGAACCACGATAAACTCCTATTGTTATTGCTTTTTTCCCTCCTTCCTGATTTTCCCTACCATTTATTCTTTTCTTTAACTTGTAGTCAGGGGTGTTATTGAACTAAAACCAGTTGACCAGATTTTGGTGTCAACATTTTGGCATTAGAAGGAGGGCCTCCACTGCATATTCCCCATTCTCGGTCTCTAATAAGCCGCTTCAAAAGCAATGGCAATGGGAAAAGCCATTAAGAGTGCTAAAGCTCTCGTCGGTTGACCTGAAGGCCAAATACAACAGCAAAACATAGCTGACCCTATGATGGCCCCCAATGCTGGTGCAATTCCCTTTATCCACCATCAACTAACAACCCAGGAAGCTGGTGATATGCAGACTTAGCAACAGTGCTAAGAAACACTCGACTGGTATCTGGAGGCTCTGGAAAATACCATGAAGGAGCTAACCGACACAATCTGGGTGTTGTCTCAAGCACACGCTCAGGGTGTACCAGGACAGGGGGAGCAACCATGCTAAAAAATGAACATCACCGCCTGGGATCTCAACGTGATCAGCAAATTAGTGTCGAACGCCACTGAATCCACTTATTCCACTCCTCTAACTCATGATTGAGATCTGAAGTCCACCGAACAAGAGAGGACGAGGACAAGGAGGATGAAGAGAACGGTGCTCAAGAAGAGATCTTGCATCAAAGTGAAGGTTCGAACGGAACTAATAACGGTCGAGAAATAGATCGTGGCTCATCTGACTATGAACACAGCCAACAACACAAAACTTCCAATCGATGTTCTCGCGGAAAGCAGGAAGCAAAGGGTCGAAAGGCCTCCAGTCGTCGATTGAATTCTAAGGACCAAAAAGTTAAGGAACTGTTCCAAATAATGGAACAATTAGAAAAGAATTCTACCTCTCAAGGAAACTGAGAGTCCTACGAAGGGAGGACTCCCCTCTCTTCCCGAATCAAGACAGAACCCCTTCCTCACAGATTCAAATATCCGAACATTCCCCTCTACAACGGGGATAGCAATCCTTATAATCACTTGGATGTTTTTAACCTCCAAATGGATCTGCAAACCTCCAACTTACTGGTGAAATGCCGAGTCTTCCCAGCAACACTCGGGAAAATACTGCTGATGTGGTTTAGAAGTCTTCTGGCTCATAGCATTTGGAACTGGCAAGAATGCCAGACCAAGTTCCTCGACCAGTATAGGGCATTAAAGAGGCAACTCACCCTCTCCTGCCATTTGGCTATGGTCTTCCAATGAAAGGATGAGTTGTTCAAGGACTATATCACAAGGTTTCAACAAGAGGTCAGAAATGTCGACAACCCATTGGACGAAAGTATCCTCACTATAATCTTTGTCAAACTCCAAAAGGACAGGAAACTGTATGAAGACATATACAAATCTTCTATCAAAAACCTAGGTGAGTTCTATGAGCGGGCTGTCGAGGAGATCCGTTGGGAAGAGACTTTCATCCCAAGGAAGCCGAAGAAGAAAGACGAAGCAGGTACTTCCAAAGGAGGGAAAAGAAGTGGGAATGAGAATAACCAGGGAGGTCAAAAGTGTGGTTTGGGAGGTCAAACTGTGAAGAAAGCCTGAGGTGAGCCATCTCAACCTCAACGCCGCTACGGGACCTATATCACCTTATCAAATGCCCCAGACAAAATCTACGCGATGGAGAGGGATAATGAAGACTTTGACCAGCCCGAGCCCATCAAGACCCCTATGGACAAGAGAAACCAGAACAGGTTTTGCGCCTACCATCGCAAAATCGGGTATAACACATTAGATTATTAGGCGTTAAAAGACGCCATCAAGGACCTGATCAAGAGAGGTCATCTGGGGGAATATGTGGTGAGAGCTCTAAGACAGCAACCCCCGCACCCTTAACAACATGCAACGCAGCGTCACCAGACCCCTGAGAACGAGGAAGGACCCTCCGTGAGGACCATCTTCACCATACATGGTGGACCTCACATAGGTGGCACATCAAATCGGTCACGCGATCATTATGTACGGGCAGCAGGCCGTGTCCTTCTCACCAGCCACATGTAAAATGATAGGCCAGCCAAGAAGGTGAAAATCGCCGCAAATGATATCTCATTCATGGAAGAGGATGCATCAAGAATTCATTTTCCACATAACGACGCCATCGTCATACGGGCAAAAATCGGCAATATGGAAGTGAGAAGGATAAAGTTGGATACTGGAAGCTCCGTCAATGTGATGTACAAAGCATGTTTTGATCAAATGGGTGTAAACACAGACCAGATAGGCCCATTACCAGAACCTCTTTATGGATTCACCAGAGATGGAATACTTCTAGTAGGGTAAATTAAGTTCCCACTCACCATAGGAGACCTCGACCGACAAGCCACTACTATGATAGATTTCTTGATTGTAGATTGCCCCTCAGCTTACAATGTGGTACTGGGGCAGCTCGCCATGAATGATTTTGACATGGTAACATCAACCCGAACACTTACCATAAAATTTCCCACTCCAAGTGGAATAAGATGCGCCCAAAGAGAGCAGTATTATAGGGGAGACTCTCGCCTGCCAAGCGAAAAAGGGGTCACTTACAACCTTGACCCCCAAGAGATGGATGTTGAACGAGCCACTGGGCCAGTTAAGGACCTAGAAGACATGTAGGTAAGCAAGTCAGATGAAGGGAAGTACCTAAAGATAGGAAAGTGACTACCACCTGAAGTAAAGATGCAGCCGGGAAATTTTCTTAAGGCAAATGCGAACATCTTCGCCTGGAACCATGAAGATATGGTAGGTATCGACCCGAGAATAATGTCACACCAACTGAACATTGATCCTCAGGCTAAGCCAGTTTTCTAGAAAAGAAGACCGATGACCACCGAACGCTGCGCGGCACTTAAAGAAGAGGTGGATAAGCTCCTGGCTAACAATTTCATCAGGGAAACACAGTACCCCACCTGGGTAGCCAATCCCATCCTCGTTAGGAAAAAGAACGGGAAATGGAGAACATGCGTCGATTTCATGGACCTTAACAAGGTGTGTCCAAAAGATAGCTTTCCCCTACCAAGGATAGATCAGCTTGTGGATGCGATAGTGGGGCACGAGCTCCTCAGCTTCATGGATGCCTACTTAGGATATAATCAAATTTTGATGGCCGCACAGGATGAAGAACATACCTCATTCATCACTGACTGTGGGTTATACTGCTATAAGGTGATGCCCTTCGGATTTAAAAATGCGGGGGCAACTTATCAGCGGTTAGTGAATAGAATGTTCCTAGAATAAATCGACAAAATAATAGAGGTATATGTGGATGACATGCTTGTAAAGTCCAATCAGCTTGTTGACCACGTCCACGACCTGGACGAAATGTTCCAAACCTTGAGAAAGTATCGGATGAAGCTAAATCCACTCAAGTGTGTTTTTGGTGTAGCCTCAAGTAAATTCCTTGGCTTCATCATCGACAGCCAAGGGATCGAAGCCAATCCGAAAAAGATTAAGGCTCTTCTCGACATGCGCTCTCCCTCAGGTCCAAAAGACATCCAAAGCCTAAATGGCCAAGTCACCACCCTCAGCCTGTTCATTTCAAAAGCCACTGACAAGTGTGTCCCCTTCTTTGACACACTCAAGAAAGTGAGAAGGTTTGAGTGGACCACGGATTGCAAAGTCGCATTTAAGGAGCTTAAAGCTTATCTCGGTCGAGCAGCCCTCCTTTCCAAGCCAAGAGAAGGAAAAAAATTGACTGTGTATCTCGGAGTGTCTCGACACGCCTTGAGCGCAACGTTGACATGAGAAGAAGGGGCCATCCAACTCCCCATCTATTATATAAGTAAAGGGTTGTTAGACATGGAGACAAGGTATTCACCTATGAAGAAGCTCAACTATTGCTTAGTCGTAGCCTCAAGAAAGTTACGGCCCTACTTCCTAGCCCACAGCATTAGAGTTTTCACATGATACCCCCTGAGACAAATCCTATAAAAGATCAATGTCTCCGGACGACTACTTAAATGGGCAATAGATCTCACTCAATTTGACATTGAGTATAAGCCCGGGACGACTATCAAGGGGCAAGCATTAGCTGACTTTATTGCCGAATTCACAAGACTTGTATGAGAAGAGGCAGAAGTCACTAAAGCCCCATGGTGGGAGTTATTCGTTGACGGATTGTCCAACAACCAAAAGTCTGGCGCAGGAATACTACTCGTCAGCCCAGAGGGGCACAAAATCTTTAGTACCTTAAGATTCAGATTTCAAGCCATAACTAACGAAGCCGAGTACGAGGCTTTGCTGGCGGGCTTACGACTGGCTAAGGAGGTGCAGGCCGTAAAATTAAAAATATTCAGTGATTTGTAACTCATTGTTTGTCAAATAAAAGGTAAGTATCAGGCCCGACAGCAAAGGATGGTGAAGTGTCTCCAAAAAGTCCAAGGGTTACTAGAATCCTTTCAATAATCCGAAATTATCCAGGTTCCGTGAGCTCAGAACGTTCATGCTGACGCATTGGCTCGACTATCCACTTTTAGCAATCCGAACCTCACGGAGTTGATCCCGGTAGAACTCCTTTCATCCCCGAGCATTGAACACCAGGATAAAATTATGGCGATCGCTGAAAGGACTGACTCCTGGATGAACCCCATCATTGATTACTTAAAGGATGAAATTCTATGGAAAAATAAGCTCGAGGCACGATGCTTGCGAGCATGTAGCCAGATATTGCATCTATGATGACGCTCTCTATAAGAGAGGGTTTTCAACCCCCTCCTGAGATGCTTAGATGACAAAGATTGCGACATCGTTCTAGAAGAAATCCACGCAGGACACTATAGAAATCACGCTGGGGGGCTATCGTTGGCATAAAAAGCCCTTCAACAGGGATTCTACTGGCCAACTATGAAACAAGATGCGATGGACCTCGTTAAAAGATGCGATAAATGCCAAAGGTTCATGAAGGTGCCCTAGGTTCCGCCGGCTTACCTAAAGCAAATGACAAGTCCGTGGCCATTCGCAATCTAGGGAATAGATTTGATTGAGTAGCTACCAAAGGCATGAGACAACTGCAAATACGCAATCATGGCCATAGACTACTTTATAAAGTGGGCAAAGGCAAAGGAGCTTGTCAAAATCTCATCTTCCAAAGTTCTGAACTTCATCTGGAATAATATCATCTATAGATATAGGGTTCCTCAACAGATCATCACCGATAACGGGACCCAATTTACCAGCGAACGGTTTGCCAAGTTTTGCGATGACTTCAAAATTATTAAGAGCTTTACATCTGTAGATCACCCTCAAAGTAATGGGCAAGTAGAAGCCGTGAATAAGATCATTAAAAGAATCTTGAAAATAAGACTAAAAGCTAAGAAGGGAGCATGGGCGGATGAGCTACAGATGGTACTATGGGCTTACAGGACGACCCCTGCAGCTCCATGGGAGAAACCCCCTTCTCAATGGTCTACAGAAGCGAGGCAATGATCCCTATAGAATTTGAAGTCGCGACCTAACGAAGAATTACCTTCGACCCAAAAGAAAACGATTGACTGCTCACTGCGAGTCTGGACCTCGTGGAGGAAGCTAGGGAAAAAGCTAGCCTCAGAATCGCCACTCATCAGCATCATGTCGTGAGGTATTACAATAAAAAGGTGCAAGCCCGACAATTTAAGCCAGGCGATCTCGTCTTACATCTCATCCTTTCGGGTGCCCATAACCCTAGCGAGGGGACCTTTGGACTAAATTGGGAAGGCCCATACCTGATAAAGAAGGCCATGAGTAATGGGGCTTATCATCTAGCAGACTTAAACGGAAATGAATTTCCTCGTGCTTGGAATGCCGAACATCTTTGTCGTTACTATCAGTGAGCATCCCAACCCATGGGAGATCGTCGCATCAGAAACATGTGCGTAAGCTCTCGTAGGATGGAGTCTAAAGGGAACTTTGTGTAAATTTTTTTAACAAGGTAGTAGCTAATGGAGTATGTTATAATAAATGCAAAAATATAAATCTTGCACTGATTGAGCATCATAAACGCAAAGAA
>JANHAO010026661.1:0-11073 GCA_026873985.1 Saraca asoca | reverse complement strand
AGATAGTTGAGTTGTAAAGATTCTGGTAATTAAAATAGCTTCCCTGTGGGATCGACCCGTATTTGTCGGTACTAGCTACAACTACGCCATGCGCTTGCGGTTATTTAAACACACTATCACAAGCTGAGTAACTTTAGCTTCTAGTGGGTTTGTGCTTGTCTCATTCTTCAAAGCAATATTCACCCAAAACATAAGCCCCCCAACTCCCAATTTACTCTCAATTCGCTTTGCAGACTGGGAGTTACAATTTTTCTGAGGTTTTTTTTATAGTCAAAGTCCTTGCCTGCTTGATTTGTCACTTCAAGTTTCTTTTCTATCTTTTCATTCTGCTTTAGGCCATGTTTTCTTCTATTCGTAATTTTCAGCCATTGGTGTGGCAGTACCATTTGCTTTGGGCTATCAGATTAAGATCAATTAGATGTCTTTTGGATTTTTCGATGGACCGAGCTAGTCTTTTTATACCTTGAGGGTCTTTTTCTTTTCCTCAGAAGAGTCTAATGGAGGAGTCTATTGAGCCCTCCACACTTTTGATATCTTGGCTTCCAGTGAAGCTCATTGAGACATGGATGGCTTGTTGCAGAGTGTTTGGAGGCATGGATAGCCTGTTGCATGTGACTTTACCACAGGATCCATCTTGTGGGCTCCTGGGGAGTCTTATACGGGTCTTGAATTATCTTCCCCATCTCCTTCCTTAGAATCCAGCATCACTGGCCAGGCTCTTGGTGCCTTTTTTAGCAACACTAGGTCTGTTCCAGGAGAAACTGCTGGCTGGGGATGGGAAGACTACAGGAGTGGAGTTGTTGGTCTTCCTGCTGGTGGGAGTTTGCCTCCATGTAGCCGGCTTTTCACTTTCTTGTCAGAATGGTAGTATTAGGCCTTCAGGCTTTTGCCTTTGTTTTTGTATTTCTTCTTCTTCTAATGTAATCTTACCTCATTGAGGCCTTTTAGTGTATGAGCTCTTCTGTGTAGCTTCTAAAAGTTGTATTGGATGCATTGTGCACCACTTGCTTGTACATGTATGATGATTAGTGAAATATTTTCTGACCAATTGGCCATATCTTTAACTTTTTACTATTCTTTGTTGTCTGACCTCTGGCTCGTGGTGAGCAATAGTCAAGTCACATGCAAGCTACGCCTGATGAGAGTTCGCATGTGAGCTGTGCATACTTGTTTGCATGAGAGTTGCAATGAGTTTATTTTAGTGTCCTCATAATGTGGTGGGCTTGTTGCCTGCTATTTGATTTGAGTGTGTTATCGAGGTAGGCTCTTGGGCTGTCTCACCTTTGGATGCGAGGTAGGCTCTGGGGTTGTCTCACCCTTTATACAATTTTCTAGTAGTGAGATGACAGCCCGTCGTTAAGTGAGGTCGCACGTCTGTACCATAGTAAGCTTGTTGCTCAGTCTCACAGTAATCTCATTGCTCAGTGAGGCAGCAATCTTGTTGCTAAATGAGGTAGCAATCTTGTTGCTCAGTCTTACAGCAATCTTGTTGCTTAGCGAGGCAGCAATCTTGTTGCTCAGCCTTGTAGTAATCTTGTTGCTCAGTAAAATAGCAATCTTGTTGCTCAGCCTTATAGCAATCTTATTGCTCAATGAGACAGCAATTTTGTTGCTCAGTGGTTGAGAGATTTACACTCTTGGTCCCAATTTGTGGGAAATGATTTGCCCTGGATGTATCAACGACGTAGGCTCTATGTCGTCGCACCTCCAGATGTATCCTTATAATGGTGGAGTGAAAACTCGTTGTCTGGGTAATGCTTTCTGGCCAATCGGCTACGAATTACATTGATTCAACATAGAATGATTTATACATCTTCGAGAGTGTCATTGGTCTTAAGAACATGTTACAGGATTAGAATATGGTCCTGCTTGAGGGCTCCAGCTCTCAGGTTGCAACTCGCTAGATTTGTTGAGCTCGTTGCTCTGGTGGCCTTACCATGTAATCCTGTAATTAGCCTCTTCTGATGAGGTTTTCAATGGCTTCTTTTAGTGCCCAACATTTTAAGGTGGTGTGTCCAACTTCATTGTGATAGGCACAAAATCTGCTTGGATCTCTGGACTTGGTGGGCACTCTCATTGGTCTGGGCCTTCCAAAGTCTTCGTTGTGCCTTTCCATGGCAAAAATTTTATCCTACGTGTCTAACAGGACGCTGTAACTTTTGAAGTAACCTCCAGGTCACTGGGGCTTGGTTTTCTTTGTGAGCTGAGGAGTGGGGTCATGACTATGACTCTTATCATTCCTCTTTTTGCTTATAGTGGGATGACTGGTGTCCGCTTTCTGTCTGGGTTTCTCTGTTCCAAAGATTTCTTCCTATCTTACTTGTTTAGCAACTCGCTCATAGAATTCAGTGAGATATCGAGCTGGGAACTTATAGAGGCTTCTGTATAACTTTCCATCTTTACGAAGTCCTACCGAGATGGCTATTAAGATACTTTCCTCCGAATGGTTTTCCATAGAGTTGGCTTCGTGCTTGAATCTGGCTACATAGTCTTTCAGTGATTCATTCTTACGATGAAAGATCATTGTGAGATGGCAAGGAGGCGCAAGCTGCCTCTTCAGCGCCCGATATTGGTCAATGAATTTCTTTTGGCATTCTTCCCAGCTGCAGATACTATGAGCTGGGAGATTTTTAAACCATGCTTGAGGTATTCCTCCTAGTGTGGTCAGGAAAACACGACATTTCACCAGAGGATCAATGGTTTGAAGATCCATCTGGATATTAAACACATCCAGGTGGTCACCCAAGTCACTATTCCCGTCATACAGCGGATCGCGGGCACTTTAAGTTTCCGTGAGAGAGGCTGCATTTCGATCTCCATAAAAAATGGTGAGCTTTCCTCATAGCAAGGTTGATTGCTTTGAGACCATGGACATTCTTCCAGCCGTTTAAGCCTTTGGAGGACTTCCTCCATTATCCGATCTCATATTTTAGGCTGAGGGGTGGAGCTTTTTGCTCATTGCAAGCCCCCCAGTCATTGACTATCATAATCTTCATGAGTTTCCTTCTGAGCTTCTCTATGGAACTGTTGGAGCTGTGCCATGATTTCTTCTTATCTTTGTGCACTATGGGCTTGAGCCTGTGCCAATGCTTTAATAGTTTCAGTCAACTCTCTTACCGTACTTTCAAGTACCGATTGGGGTTGATCGAGCGTTTACACCTCTTCAGTTCTAGGGACAATAATAGAATACTGGTGAGCCCTCACAATGGGAGCATCCGCTGGTTGGAGGATTGGAGTGGTAGAACTCCAAGTGGTTCTTTCTCTTGCCATTGTTACCGTAAAAATGGATGTTCCAAGGAAACAGATGCAGAAAATAGATGGAGCCCTCCTTCTAACACCAAAAATATTGACGGTGAAATTTGGTCCATGCGGAAAGCCAAATTTTGGTCAACCAGAGTGAGTTGTTCTTGAACCCCAAGTTATTTTCTGGTTTAAGGGACGTGCAGAATGGAGGATGATGGAGATGGTGAAGAGGAAGAAAGATGGAGGGGCATGCACAATCTTTTAACGTGGTTCGGCTAAATTCGGGTGGTAACAGACCCTACATCCATGGCGAAGTTTTTATTAATATATGAAAGGAAATTTTTACAGAGCTTTTTTTTACAAATTTTTCCAGCCCTCCTCCTCTTCTAACAATGCATTCCTATTTATAAAGGAAGGAAGAGTTATACATAATGATTACAAGCTACAGTTGTGTTATATCAAGAAATAAATGTGAAAGATAATAAAACTCCTACAATTTGACTGTTGCAGGCTACTTTCTACGGGGTGGGCCCCTCTTGTCAGCTATAAACTAGCATATGTGTGTTTATGGTTTGATCTCGCTTTGTTTAAGCGAGATGTCTGTCTTCTCGAGCTGAGATTCTTAACTCAGGGTCGCTGTCAGAGTTTTTGCTGTAGCGTAGTGAGCTCGAGTAGGAGGGTTGGCTGCTTAGCAAGCTGGTCACATATTGACCTCATTGTGTCACCTTTTAGCTGAGAGAGGTGGTTCTCGCTGGTCATCTTTGGTGAGCTGAGTAACTTTAACTTCTATTGGGTTCATGCTTGTCTCATTCTTCAAAGCTAATTTTCACCCATAACATTAGGAAAATAATTTCTTTCAAGAATTCAAAAATTAATGCTATAACAGTTTGGGTTTTTCAAAATTGATTGAGAGCTTTTGTTTGCCTCATTATTTTATCAATTAAACTTTAATCAATTTAAACAAATGCCTTATAATTAAACAAAATTTTGTAAACAAAAAAAAAGCCCCTTCCTACCCAAATAGATATATAAAGTTTCAAAAATTCATCTTCTCAACAACATTTATTCAAATTGATCTATGCCTTTTACACATTATAGATTCTTAAGATGCAATCACAAATTAATTTGAAAAAAAAAATTCTTTAAGTCTCTCAAATTTATGAATTGAATTTTTTGAAAAAAATTCATGTTACATTAATTCATTATTTCACCTCGAAAAGGTTTACAAAAAAATTGTAACCAACTTAAAATATATTAAACCAAAATATAAATAAATATTACGTTCTCATATCCATAATAACTTTACATCATGAATTATAGATTACATAAAATTACAAAAATAAATCTGCACAAATTTGAGTTTTTGTAACATGAAAGGAAAATTTAGGTCTGATACCAATTGTTAAAAAATAAATAATATAAATCATAACATAACTTAATCAATATATCCATTGAATTATGTTACAATATATCAGATTTGTATACGTAAATTTAATTAATAATGATGAGATTATACTTGACATTATATGAGAATACATGATAACAAAACACTCCTTTAATACGTTCACTCCTTATAATCCTAGTAGAGAAATGGGAGAAGAAAATTGTATCTAAAGTCAGGTAACCACAGCTTTACTACAATATAAGTAGAGACCTATCTTATAACCCTACTGAGCCAACTGACCCATATCATTGGTCTAATGACAAGGTTCAGACTATTATAAATAGGGACCTATCTTATAATTATGTTAAAGAAGTGCTTTACTATTATATGAGAATCTATGATAACAAAGTACTTATTTAACAGGTTCACTCCTTATAATCCTAGTAGAGAAAGGGGAGAAGAAAACTGTATCTAAAGTCAGATAACTACAGTTTTATTAAGATATAAGTCAAACCTATCTTATAATACTACTGGCCAACTGATCCATAATTATTGATCTAGTGACAAAATTTATATTATTAAAATTCATCAACAGTTTAGGTATTATTATAAATCTAATAATTTTGATCACATAATTAGTTAACCTATAATAATTAATTACTATAATATTTATTTAATCTAATATGATTTAATTAAATTATAATATAAAAAAATTTCAACACATTATTGATGAAGGCACACACGTGAGAATAATGAAAGGAATGATGATGAATAAGGAAAGAGGGGCCAATGAGCATAACAAAGTTGACGTTAAGGCAAAGAAAGAAAGACAACAAATTTCGGAACAACGTAGGACCCCTCTATGGACTACTTTGTTAGAACTTATCAATTGATTCAATTCCACCACCCAATTATTTTGACTTTGCCATTGTTTTTCCCACAAGAGCCTTCCTACTCCATCCAACCTCCTTCTGTCTCTCCACTGTTAGTGCAATCCAAGTCTTTTTCGGTGGAAGACGTATTTTAGGGGAATGTCTGAATAGTCACAATTTTTTATAAAAATATTATAAAATAATAATTATAAATTTAAAATTTATTTTTTAATTATTTATTATTTATTAAATTTTGATTTCTTTATTTTCTTATCGACAATTTTAATAGCACACTTAACGTTACGGAAGATCTCATTCCTAAAAGCCAAAGTGTCCAACAATCTTTCCATTCAAAAACTCTTCATTCAACACCAAGTATAGAGATATGATGGGAAGATAGTTTATTTATTTATTTTTATTTACCAAATTATTCATTTAAACAGGATTTTTTTTATATAAAGAAGGGAGAAAATTATTTAAGAATAAGTGAGAAACAAACACAAGTTACTTATTACTTTATAAATATTAAAGGCATCAATGATAACTAATAGGATTGAACAATCATTTAAATACAGGGCTTTTTTTAAGTTTTGTATAAAAAGTAATTTGCTTAAATTAAGTCTTTGTTCTTATAGAGGTTGGTATAGTTTTTTTTCTTCTAATTTATAATTCGTTCATTTTTTTTCTTGCTATTAGACTTACAGAGTTTAATTACATTTATAATTAACTTTATATTAGAATTAATTTTAGGGTTTATGCCTACAAATTAAATATATAATGTAATAAGTATTTATTAATTTATGCAATTATATCAGTGATATAAAAATAAGAAAATACAATTTCAATTACACACATAAAAATAAGAAAATACAATTTCAATTACAAACATTATTAAGAATTAAGAATCAAAATTTCAATCATATATATTTTTATTTTAAAGAATTCAATTCCATTGTAACTGCCTAAATATATTCTTTAAATTGTAATAATTTATTCTTTTAATAAATAATTCTTCATTATTAATTATAATATAATCATATAACTTCACAAATATTAATCATATGATTATATACGAAAATTCTCAAATTAATGCATGTTAAAAATCAATTACAAATATAAATAAATAACAAGAGTCTAATTATAAGAAAAAGCATATAAACTCCAAATTACAAAACTAAAAATTTAATTACTGAGGTAATTCTGTACTAACTTGGAATTAAAAACTAGGTATAACTCCAGATTAAAAATTTGATTAAAAAAAAGTAATTTTACAAATAGGAAAGCAAAAAGAGTTTCACATACGAATATTTCAATAAACTCTAATTTACCATTTTTTTTTCCAGAAGAAACCTATGTTGTTCTTCCTCTTAATTAATGCTATGTTCCACGTTCATTGATCCATTAATTCAGCCTACCCAACCAGCAACCGCCAAGTGCCAACCTCGATCTCTTTCTTTTTTGTCAACCGTCCCAAACACGACATGTCCGTCCCCTTGTGCCCCATTCTTTGACTCGGTCCCTTTCCTTCCTTTTTCTATTCCTTTTTTTTTTTTTTCATACCTAATCGCTTCCCAATTTTCAAAGAAACAACTTTAGACCAGTTGACAGTATCACCACTTAGAAGATTATGATGATAAAAGTTGGGAGTGCTGCAGCAGCAGCATCCAAGATAAGCAATTAAGCACCAAAGACAAAAACAAGGCAACCAAACGGACAGAACAGAAAAAATCAAAAGCAATAGATAAGACCACCCCCACTTTCCTTCAGATTTAAATTCATTACCAAATCCACCATCTTCACCTTTTTCTTTTGATTTTTAAATTACAATGGATCAGTCTCAGTCTTCAAGAGAACGAAAAAGATAAAGCAATCCAATATTGTACAGAGAAGTGGAGAAAACCATCAACCTCCTCCGAGATTAAAGCTGCAATTCTACAAACTATTTATCAATTGTTCTTTTGAAACGTTGAAACGTTGATGGCCTTCTGACTGAGCACTGTTTCTGGTTATCCATGTCATGAAATTGTTAAGAGGATTCTAGGATGAGATTTGTAGCATCGGCCGTAGAGTGAGTATGATTATGATCGCCTTCGTATGTGACTACTAGCATAGATGGATCATCCAGAGCTCTCTCTACGTGTTTACGCGCTGGACAACCTCTGACGCTGCTGCACTTGTAGTATCCTCTGTTATTATTCCAAGAAGAAAAACATCCCGTAATCAATATTATTAACTCAGAAACAGAGTATAAAATCCCCCAAAACACAGATTAATCTAACTTTAGCCACTCAGAGAACTTAAGGGTTCAGACACAAATATAGAGTTCATTTAGGGTTAGAAAATATATGGTCAAGTTCAGTTAGCATATACTAATGAACTGGTTTGTACTCCATAGAAATTTTAAATCAGAACTCCATGAACTTTTAGACTTGGTTAATGATATAATTTAAGTACCTTGGATGAGGGGATCCTTTAATGGGTTTCTGGCCGTACTTCCTCCAAGAATAATCATCCGGTGGAATATCTGCCATCTTCAAGCTTATTGCTGGAACCCTCACTACCCTCTTCAACCTCATTTTCCTACTAAAACAGAGCAAACAGAGTATTTAAGAATAAAACGTCACAAAGATGATATTTTTAATGTTTCATGGCGTAAAGTAACGATTTTGAAGAAACACCCATCAATACCAACCTCTTCTTTGAACAATGGCAGCGGCCGGAGGAACTACCACACTTACCGGAGCCCAAGTTCTCCGAGCTACACTTCCTCTTCAACGAAGAGGAAGAAAGCGGAGGCTTGCCTGCTGAAGAGACCTGAGATAGATTTGTGATCTGGAAAGCTGCCGCCGGCGAAGGTGACGACGGTTGTTTATTATCAGTATCGCCGGTAAGCGAAGACATGAAGGAATTTGCAGAATACGAGAAATTAATGGTCTTTGACGAGTCTTTCCTTTCAACCACGCCATTTTTGGGGACCAAAGGGTGGTCGATGTGAGTTGGTAGGATCTGCTGTAACGGCGTCGCATAATAGACTTTGGGTTCAGAAGGTTGAATCTCCGGAGTTTGGTTCGCAGGGGGAGCCAAGGGAGCTCGTCTGAAGCGAGCATGGCCGGTTCTGTTTTGACCGAGAAGTGAAATTACTCTCTTGAACTTTGAAACGGCCACGTCTGCGACAGCTCTACAGTCGATCTCGATTTCCATGGAAGACTTTGAAGTTGAAGACGACGACTGAAATTGCTGCTGACTCTGAGAAAGCACCCTGATGAGCTTCTCGACGCTCTCTAAACCAGAAGCAGCCTCTTGGACGGCATTTTCTTCCACTTTGGCCATGAAACTATCGTTCCTGTAACCCGTCATGAGTTGTACAGCCATATTTCGAACACCATCAACGAAGAAGAAGAGAAGAGAAAAACGGGTTAAAGGGAGAAGAAGGGAACAAAGGGCGTTTGATAAAAGATAAAGAGAAAGAAGCCTGCCGAGCTTGGTCAAAATGATGCCATCGGCAGAAGAGAGAGAAAAAAAAAATTGAGTGGTTAGTTTGGTCCACTAAGTGACCGGACAGTCACGCTAGCCGGCTGTTACCGTCAATTTTAGGTGCCAATAAAATCTATATTAATGTATAATTTTTATCATTATATAACTACTATAATTTAAGTCAAGTTGACTATACGTAAGACTAACTTAGTCATGGTTTCAATTAATATACAACCAATTAGTCATAATTTAATATATATACACATAATTAGCGTTAATTATATATAGTAACATATCAAATAAAAATATTATTTATATATATTTAAAAAAATATGAATTAAACTAAATTCATTAAAAATAATGTATTTTGTGCTTGTATTTATCTATAAAGCTAATTCAATTATGGTTTAAGCATTTTTTTAGATTGTCAACAAAAAAAAAATCAAATTTAAAACCTACTTAATCTTGCATATTAATTAATTTCCTCACCATCAAACCATGAGACATGGCTAATCCCACGACTAATTTGATGTAAGGCTTTAGTGGGGGATGTTGACCTTTTCTGAGTAGTGGGGCCAGAGAACTATCATTATTTTGATCCAAGGGACGATGGGGGTTGAACAAGGTCAAAGCTAATATAATAGCCGTGCGATTACCAAGGTAAGTTGGTTTGAATTGAATGGCAAGTGGTGATGGAGTTTGACTTGGATTGACACGCATTAGAAATACACAGGGAGGGGAGGACTGTTCATTGTTGGTTGCTTTTTTTTTTTTTTTTTCAATTTGTATCCGTGTTTTCTCACCATCTCAAATTCCTCAATCTTCTAAATTTTTAAATTCTATTAATTCATGGCAATAATGTTTTATAATTATTATTTTGTTTTTTCCGTGTGTAGTCAAAGCCACGACACACGTTTTAGAGGAAAATAGAAAAGATTTTACGGGAAAGGCATTTATAAGAAAATGAGCAACTTGGGTATTTTTGTATAAATATTACTAGGAAATTTATTTATTTATTGAAATTATAGTGCGTCTCTTTCACTTTAACTACTTTATCTTAGTTCAAGGAGACAGCCAAATAAGATATTTTGATTGAGAGAGAGTTATTGGGATCCAAATAAGTTAATTATTATCAAGTTTTGAAAATTTTATTTATTTCATTGTAGGATTAGGATTTGCAATGTCCACCATCATATCAAGCACATTACGATCAATAGCATTAATGGTACTTTTATAGCAAACATAAATTATTTTTAAAGCCATTTTATATTAAACTATATCAAACTTATAGCTGTCAACCACATCTTTGTTGATATAAATTAATAAACATTGGTTTCTATGTTCCAAAGCTAAAACCAATAGTAAGAAAGGAATTTGATAAGAAAATCATGAATAGAATTTTAGAACATTATGGGAATTTGATTTACATGAAAAATAAAATTTTATGAGAAGTTAAAATTTTTTATAAATGTCATGCTCGACTCACAGAACATGATCGGCATAAAAGATCATCATTAGGAAATGCTCTACAAACCTAATCACACAAAATAATAAGCTAGGACACATAATTATACCAACATACAACTAGATATGCATATAAACATTTCTATCAAAAATCAGACAGAGTTTCCTTTATTTTTCGAATATCTGGGCACAAGGCCTACAGACTATACAATCTATATCCTACTAGGCATCCAGCAATCATACACATGCAAAATATAATCCTACTAACTGTCATCAATTTTTATCATTTATATACCTTTATACTCTGTAAAAATAACCCACTCGATCAAAGAGCAAATCTCGTACCAGTGTGAAATTGAAGGATGGTAAGAGTAACCTACGGCTCTGAAAAACATTGAGATGAAAGGAGTGAGTTTCAAAGAAATTCAATGAATAGACAAACCCATAAAACAGTGTGTGTGTGTGTGTGTGTGTGTGTGTGTGTGTGTGTGTGTGTGTGTGTGTGTGTGTGTAACTGTAAAGATAAACTTACCCATTTGACAGCCATATCCTCTGTTAGCCTTAAAGTACTCTATTAGTTTTGGATGTTGAAAAACAACTGAAAAGACAATATCATATTTTCTTGGACTAACACTA
>JANHAO010026660.1:0-11035 GCA_026873985.1 Saraca asoca | reverse complement strand
ATTACATGGAAATTGATTGAAAATCTTTAAATGAGATATTAGGTGAGAATGAGATTGTTTACTCATTGAGTTTCCTAGAAACTCACTCTTTTTCTTTCTATGTTTTTCAGACTTAGAAGCCTTTCTAGATTTCCACCTGGTGCACTATCTTCCGTGGAGATAAAGGTATAAAAATGGTGATGTAATTTGACAGTTGGATAGGATTGCATATACATGTATTGTACATGTTGTCTGGATGCCCAGTAGGATGTGTTTTGTATAATCTGGGCCACTATTTTGTATTATGTTGTTATACAGGTTGAATAGGCATGTAGCCCTTTATATTGTGTATATGGCCATGTGCCTGGGTGTCCAGAAAACAGTGGAAACTCTACCGAATTTTTAGTAGAGGTAATGTTATTTATATATGTCTTTAAGAAATTTATGTGCATTGATGTTATTGTCGTATTTGCATGGTAAAGCTTGTAGGGGGTTTCCTGAAGGAAAAGGTTTCCTGATGGCGACCTTCTACGCCGGTCACGTGCTCGAGATTGGGGCGTGACATCATGCTATTGAGTATCCAGAACACAACTAATGCAACACATGATTATTATTTTATCCATTACAGTTTTATTACTTACTATCAATGTACATTTACTATTTTATATCTTTTATTTCCATTTATAGAGTTTTCAGAAATTTTAGTGAGCGAGTAGTCCCACCAAAATCTGAAGTTTAATTTACAAATCGATTATCTAAAATCCATGGAAAGACTTATTGTTGACACTTAAATCCAGTCAACTAATTGAGTTTAGTGTTACCTCTGACTGCAAGCTTGATATGGTGGAACAGAGTAAAAAGGAAGATAATAAGAAAGATGAAGAGATAGCGACTCCTAGAGTTTATCGTGGTTCAGCTAAAGTCGATTTGGCCCCTGCGTCCATGGTGATATTTTATATCTCTCTAAGGGATTGATTTTATAGAGTGTGTATACAACAATGGATTCTTTTCTCTTATGAACAATGCTTGTTCTCTATGTCGGCAGAGTTTTTGCACGTGTTTTCTCATCTATCTTACATGATGACCTCCTCCTCTTATTTATAGAAGGGAGAAGGGTTACAAGTGTAATTTTGTAAATTGTGGAATGATTACTTCCATCGCTCTAGACATTTAATGCTTGGTATCTTATAATTAATACTGGACAAATCATTGTCGGATCTCCGGGAGGCTGATGTGTAAGTTTGCAAGCTAAGCTGTTAATAAGGAATGGGGCCAATGTGTCGATTTTGGAAGTTAACCTGTTAGATAGGAATATGTGCCTTTGAATGCTGACTGGACCTTAAAATTTCCTACCTACATTTGGATCATTTATTTGGCAACCTAAGCTCACACTGGGCAATCTATTGGTTGTGCTAGTTGATCATGTTCTTAGGTTCAATCACAATAAGCCTTTTGAAAAAGGGTTAAGGTAGTGTGCTTCAACCGACAAGCTGGATCCCGTTCTCAATGAGTTAGGGTTGCCACTTTGGCCTCATTTCACGTCTCAAGCCTGCGACTGGCGAGCTAACGACTCTACTAAGTGACTTCAATTTTTGGATGATTTGGGACTTCTTTGGTTAGACTCATCTTTTGGTGGGCTTTTGCCAACCCATTTTGCATTGCTCCAAAAACACCCACAACATTAATGATGATGATTGAGGTGAACTTGCCCCACGTAAGTTATTTGTTTGCTTTGGATGTATCGATGAGGTAGGCAGAGCACTGTCTCATCCCCGAAAGAATCCGCACAATTTTATCCTTTTTCCTTAAAATAGCCCTCACTTGTGGGAGGGGGTGAGCCCTTAACCTTGTAAGGCATAAGCTCACTCGACTTCTCATCAATATGGAACTTTTTTTACCTCTCCTCATTTTTACCATCACATAAGCCCACCAAGTCAGGTAGGCTTGTGCGTGGTGTATGTAGGGGGTCCCCATAGACGATGTCAATGATGATGATCGAGGTGAACTTGCCTTACATGAAGTATTATCCGCTTTGGATGTATCGACAGGATAAGCATAGCGTCGTTTCACCCCCGAATGAATCCACACAATTTTATCCTTTTTCTTTAAAAGGGCCCTCACTTGAGCCCTCACTTATGGGAGGGGTGAGCTCTCAACTTTATAAAGTACAAGCTTACTCAACTTCTCATCGATGTCGGACTTCTTTTACCCCCTCTTCATTTTTACCATCAACAATTACCAAACAGAGCCATTGTGTTGTTAGTTTAACCAAAACTTCTTTTTTTTTTTTACACAAGATCCTTAAAGTTTTATTAAATTTATAATTTTATTTTGCATAATAATATTTTTAAATTTAAAATAATTTATAATTAAGTTCCACCATGAACTTTTATTGAATCTAAATAATAGAAATTAACTTAAAATTTAATTGAGAATTTTTTTCTCAATTCCTTCATCATTATCTATCAATTATTTAAAGGGAAAAAAATTAATCTTTTTAATCCTTATTAATAGATTCTTGTTTTTTCTATAGAAAATAATGAAAATAATTTTTTATATAAAAACTAATGATTAAGATATAAATTTTGGTAAAGTAAAAATAGATACAAGTCAATAAAAATATTATAATTAATTGATTACCAAATAAATTCATTATGTTGTTAGTTTAGCTTGAACTTATTATATCTTTTACATGAGATCCTCAAGGTTTTATTAAATTTATAATTTTATTTTGTATAATTATATTTTTAAATTTAAAATAATTTATAATTAAGTTCCATCGTGAACATGTAATAAATCCAAATAATAAAATTAAACTTAAAATTTAGTTGAGAATTTTTTTTCAACTCCTTCGTCATTCTCTATCAATTATATCAAGAAAAAAAAAACTCAAGCTTTTTAATCATAATTAATAGATTTTTTTTCTTCCATAGAAAATAATGAAGATAATTTTTTTTATATGAAAACTAATGGTTAATAAATAAATTTTGGTAAAGTAAGAATAATATGCAAGTCAATAAAAATAAAATGTTAGTATATAATTTAATGAATACGTAAAATTTTATTAGTTAAATTCGTATTACTTGATGATGATGACGATGACGACTTAATTATAAATTATTTTAAACTTTAAGATACAATTGCACAAAATAAAATTATAAGAATTAAATTATAAATTCAGTAAAATTATAATGACTAAAACCTTTAATAACCCTTTGCATAATTAAAAATTCAAATTTCCAACCAATTATTTAAATTATGAGTTTAAATAATTGAAACATATTTAGTGATTTAATTTAACTTTAAATCATATTTTTTTATCCAATAATGTTTGCAGTCTACTATATTCATTCCTCTCACTCTCTTTATCATATTAAGAAAGAAATTTTTTTTATTTAAAAAAGTAACAAATTTTTCTTAATATAAAAAGGAAGCGAGGGAGAATAAATACATTCAAATAGTTAATATACTAAAAAATATCATCATATTATTATTCATAATTATTTTAATATTAAACATTTATTTAAAACTATATGAAATCAATGTGAATGATATTCTATCATAAATATAACTATCAAGTTATTTGTTTAATTACAGCAGCACTAATAATATCTTTTTTACAACAATAATTAATAATTTGATTCATACTAAAATTGAAGTCAAAGCTGCATGATTTTGCATTGATTTGAGAACAGTAAGGGAAAGACATTGTCATTGAAACACACACACGCACACATACATACACTAGTAGAAATCATGTTGAGAGTCTCCTAAACACAAGTTGCGCACCATATTGAGGTGTCAAGGTCATGAGCAACATAGGGGCATGAGCATAAGTTGGTGATACAGCAAAAGAATATTTCTGTAAGATCATGGCAAGAACAATCTTCATTTCAATCAACGCCAAATTTTGACCCACACAAAAGTGATTGCCTAATCCGAATGGAATATACAAAGCCGGGTGCTTTCGAGGTTCAGTAAATCTGAGAGGATTGAATTCATGAGGGTCTTCTCCCCAGATCTCTTCATCATGATGAACTGCAAGCATAGATAAAAAGAACTGTGTACCAGCGGGAATATCAATATTCCCAATCTTCACTCTTTTGCTTGCTTGCCTCACAAATGCCGTTGGCAAAGCATAGAGTCGAAGGGTTTCTTGGATTATCAAGCTTACCTGTTGAGAATGACAAAAGCCAATGTTACTAATTATCACTAAATACGTGGTTTCTTCTTTCAACTATTGACAATAATGTATATATGATCATCTTTGTCACGTTAACAAATTAAATCAAGTGTGACGTTAGCAATCTTAATAAAGTTTTAACAGTGTTTTGAGAAACATTATATATAAAAGTTAGACACAACAAACTTACAATTTTCAAGTCACTCGTAGTTTCTGGAGTTGGAGGATTGTTATATCCAAAAACACGTAGCACTTCGTCGCGTGCCTTGTTTTGCCATTCTTGGTGTAGTCCTAAAAGGAGAAGCGCCCAAGTTATTGCATTGGCAGTTGTTTCCTTTCCTGCCATGTAAAAATTTCTACAGTCATCCACTACTTCCTCCCACCCTAAACCACTATCAGACATCAACAAAGAAAGCAAACTTCCTGAATTTTGTTCTGCTTCATTGCTCTTCCCAATCAGCACTCGAATTAATTCACAGGTTTCCTTCTGTAATCTTTTCCTTTCTCTATTCTTCTTGGTAGGCAAAAACCTGCAAGACATTAGTTTCATTACTGAAAAATGCCTTTGAAAAATGTCGCAGTACTGAGTTTCTTGGTATAGAACCTGAACCCAGGAATATAAACACTTCTATTGGCTTCGGTGACAAGATGATATTGTTGTTCTATTAATTCGAAAATTAGTTTGCCTTCTTCGAATCTGCTTCCAAAGGCAGTTCTGGATATAATATCAGCTGAAAGGTTATGAAGTTCTTTATTCACTTCTATCTCGAATTCATCTCTGCCTTTTCTCTCCTCCTCCCATTTACAGAGCATAACTCTGCTGCTGTCTACAATTTCTGGAATCCAACACTTGGAAAAAACAGGACTTATTTTAGTACCAAGCTATCTATAAATAAAGATCTATGTAAACAACAGGGGACGAGATTACCTTGACTCGCTCTATCTTGAAAGCCTGATTGGCAATTTTTCTGTGTATAGCCCATTTGTCACCTCTCAAAGCCAGTATTCCTTGTCCATAGAATAGCTTTGTCAAGGGATTCATTTCCATTCTCTCGAACAATTCACCCGTTTTCAAAAGAACCTCCTTAATCAAATCGGGGTCGGATGTGACTAACCTGGGTATGGGTCCGTGCCAGTATAGAAATGTTCTCCCATACATCGCAGACCAACTGTGATAGAATGGAGACGCCCGGAGAAGGATATCATGGCATAAACCCATTGGTTTTGAGTGAGCTTCGGTGTACATCCTCATCATCTCGCCGACATTCCCTCTTATGAGGCGGTAAGCAGGACCTCTTATGCCTTGGTTAGCAAAGTGACGTCGTATCACCCAGGGGACCCATACGAATGAGTAAGCAACTCTAGCAACAAAGACCAATATGAGAAATATGAGAATGAGAAGAGGATGGTACATGATTCGAGCTTATGGATTACGATGAGGATAAAACGCCGAATAAGCTTCTTAATATAAGGGATGGCCCCTTTGTACGAAAGTTAATAATGTGATAGCTTGTAGTAATTATTATACCTTTGTACGAAAGTTAATAATGTCATAACAAGTACTATTTTTATACTTTTAAATATTGAGTACAGCTGCTAGTCATGTGAAGACTGTAATGAACCTCCTACATGGGCCACGACAATGACATAAGGGGTGACGAATAAGATCACCAACGTGAGTTTTAAATGTCGTTTCGTACAGTCGATTACACATAATTCGGAAAATTAAAGTTAAAAGAGTTTCCATATTTAAGTATGATAAAATAAATCACAAATTTATAATATATATTAATTTCTAATTTGATTTCTTTAAAAAAATATTTTCACTTGTCTCCATTCAAGATAAATCTAAACATTTGATATAAATTGGATCTGATACTAAACATTTTATTAGAATCTATTATCAAATTACTGATCATCATATTAATCTAAATATCACATATTTATATAAACACAATGGTATACATTATGTAAAAAGATCTTTATACTCACTTTCATTTTATCTTTTATATATTGATTTACTAACTTGATAATTGAAACACTTTTAAAATTTCAATTTCATTCACCTTTTTTAATTTTTGTAAGTCTTAAAAGATCAAAATTTTAATAATCAAATCCAGATTTCTTTTTATCCAATGACTATCATCCAAGATTTTCTTTGACCCAGGGACTACCTTTCTTGCCTTCAAAACTTGAATAGTTGAGAAGTAATCCCACAAGGATTTATTAAATAACGAAAGACTAAAGCGATATTTTGATCTTTCATAAATATAAATTTTTTAATTTAATTGTTATTTAATTTTTATTTTTAATTTAGTCATTAAAAAATTTAATTTCTTTTAATTAAAATTTTTCATTCATCTATCTCACAATCTTATTAATTAAAGTGATAATTTAAAAGTCTAAAGTTTGATGTAATGTCTTCTAATATTATCTGGATATTTAATATAATTTAAATAAAAAAAATTAAGTGTCTTTATGAATTAAAATAATATTTTATTAAATGATAAAAGCGAATAAGTTAAAATGGTAATTTTATACCCATACTTTTAATTTAAACTCATATGATAAATATACTTTTAAATTGAATTCATGTGATAAGTTTTAAAGTATATTAAAGGATACCACATAAACATTAAAAGGTATCATATTAGATTTTAACATTTTATGTCATTAATTATATTAACAAAATTAGAACAATTTTGATAAAGAGATTTAATTGAATCAAATTAAAAAAGTTGAGAATTAAATTAATAATAAAAATTAAATAAAAATAAATTAAAAAATTTATATATATGAGGGATTAAAATAGTATTTTAATCTTTTTTTTCTCTCCATTGTAGAGAAACCTTGTTCTCTTTCCACTCCATAAATCAGTTACCTCTAATGTAACATACAAACAAAAATCATTTTCTCAACCATGAGATTTGTATTATTAAAGTCCACTTTAAGTTTTACTATGGAGTTTAGAATTTTGTTATTTTTTCATCTCAATTTTCATTCCTACTCTCATATCCTTTCACAAAATAACTAAAATCCACCACTCTGTTAAGGAATGTGAAAATATCACATCCGTTTCAAGTGTGATTCAAAATTTATTCTGGAGTTTATAATCCAGCACATCGATCTCCTGATAATGATTTATGGCTCGTCAATTTGCAGGGCATTAAATATAGAGGCAAACAAAGTGTTGGGCTAGAAACAAAATGAGCCTAGGTTACTAGGTTAATAGATCTAACACAATGTAATAGGATCTAACACAATGCAATAGAATCAGTGATTAAAATCTCATTTTATAGGATGACCATCAATAATATAGCCATCAATAATATTTGTTATTCATAATTCTTAACTTTTCAGTCGATGGCCTGCTTCAACTAACGACTCTGTTGTCCTCTTTAAGAGGTAGTATGTTAGGGTATACAAATTTAAGGGAGAACCTATCCCAAAAATTAGGTTATTAGGAGGGAGAGCTCCTAAGCTTATATAATACCACTACCACCATTCCTTTTTTAGCGATGTGGGACTCTAATAATGCAGACCCCATTTTGAGCTAACGTCCCGACGACTGCACTCTGCGACGCTTCACTCGGCGTTGCTTCACTCGCCTTTACGATCAGCCCCTCTGCATGTAGCCCTTTTCGTATTGTTGGTAATCTCTTAACGAGAGCACCAATTGTTAGGATATATAAATCTAAGAGAGAAGCTACCGTAAAAGTTAGGCTATTAGGCCCCTGGACTTATATAACACCACCACCACCACCATCCATTTTTGGACGATGCGAACCTAAGGGAGATCAATCCTTGTCCCCTCCCATTCCCCTTCCCCAGCCCCTATGTAGACATAACTTGACTTTCTAATTTATCATAATAAATTAATAATGAACCGTAAGTTACAAAAAAAAATGCTATTTAATCAACTCAATTCGTTTATTAACATTAGCATATAAATGCATCGTGCACAATAAATCCTCAGTGACATAGTTATATATACATCAGCTAAGCGGAACTAAACTGCAATTCTGATCCTCCTATGTACCGTTGAAGCTCATCCAGCATTGAACAGAACAGAATCCATCTGGTCTATCTACGTTCCAAGTAGATTTCACTTACATGGGGTATCAACTACCTAACAATTCAAAATATGCAGCGACAAATTGCAGACGGGACGAAGATAAACAACCGGAACTATTTTGTCACGTGCTTACAGGACACTGCACCACGACAATTGCCACGTCGTTGAATGCCAAATACCGAAGCCTGTATTTGACATCTGCTTTCATATATATATCTCTTGAACCAAAAGTTATCTAAGTTACCGATATGATGACTCACGAGCGGCAGGCATTAAATATCTCACCCCTCATTGCATCAATTGGCATGTGGTCAAATGTGTAACGCTCAGGACCATAGTACACGCCATGCCTCTCCAAAAGGGCAATACCTTCATCCTTACCATACCTGGAAGTGTATAGTCTTAGGTACTCAATGTCCTACATAAATCCACAAAAATGATCACAAAACATGAATATTCAGATTAGAATGCAAAACACCAACGATGATTAATTTACACTTGGAATAAACCCAGAAAATTTAATACTCGTGCAAAAGGTTTTTAAATAAAACACAAATGGTAATCTTCACGATTTAGCATTTGCATAGATTGTAAGTACGTTACCAAAAATGCATATGGATAGAACACTATGCAGTATTTATTATAAAGAAATAATAAATGCTTCACCTGCAAGCCACTGAGTATGCGTTCCAACCTAAGAGAAGCAACTGGTAGATGAGACGATGAGAACACCTCACCAGGGTAGTACAGAACTCCATCTCCAGGGGGAAGGCCATGCCTGAATCTTATCTGTGTTCACAAAAGTGTATTGGAAGTCAGGAGGAAATAACAATATTTTTTTGATGAAAAAGGGAAATAACAAATATTCTAAACAGAAGCTCTTAACACCACCATTTTGTTACAAAAATGATAAAGCACAGATGGGTCAGGCAAACACCTCAGCACCGGGTGTTGTTGCTTTCTCATAACAGTTGGCACCCCAGTACAAAAACCCTGTACCACCCTCTTTCCACACACGCCACATGACAGCACGGTGCTGTGTGCCTCTCATTCCAAGGTGCCAGTTAGGATGAGGATCTGATGGTCCCATGCAGACATATGTCCACCATTCCTGTAAACAAAACCATTTCCCTCTAATGAGCAAACAATGATAAATGGACCACAGTATCATGCACTCTAGTAGACATCATTCCTTGATGATTCTGGTTATTTCTCAAAGTCCATAACTTATCACATAGCAACATACATCAAAATGTCATAAATCCTGCATTCATTTCTCAAATCATTTTGACATAGAAATATATAATAGTTGATCGAACTGACCAACAAGTGCAGCAACAAGCAAACCTCAGTCACTGGTTTCATTATTATCATCAACAATTTGTTTGTAATATCACAGAGGTCTCAGCCATAAAATTCTCAAGGATATAATATGCTACAACTGCATCCATGTAATTCTGCTGGCTGTTGTTAATCAAAGATGGGAGTTACAGACAATTCAAATTCTCATAAACTTTGCTAAGCGCCTGGCATCTTTTATAAATCAACTCGCTTGCTTTCATAGACCATTAATTGCCATGCAATGCCCGTAGGCAGCCATTCCCAAGAAAAGAGTACTAAAACAGGTCCATATAAAAATCAATATCAATATCTCACTATTAAAAGAGTTTTTTGTGCAGCCCTGTTTTTCTTTTTCTTGAGAGATGTCAAGCTGTGTGAAATTTTTTTCCCCTCCCTTTTGCCTCTCCTCCTCTCAATATAGAAATTTGATCCAAAATTTATTTAATGAATTATGTTTCTTAACTTATTTGAATTAATGCCTAATTAATATTACTCGAAATCATCCATTTGGTCATACATCTATATCCCGGGATTTATCTTTCCTCACGTTACTTGCTAAAAAATTGCAAATAACTTCACGACTGTTCAATTTAGTCTTCATTGTCAGCATATTTTCAACTATATATATATATATATATTTTTTTTTGGGGTGATAGTTCAAGTACACGGTTAGAATTGCATAAATGTTGTTGATTATGTATATTTATATAATATTTTATATAAATAAATGAAAATTATTTATATAATACATAAATTACACATTAAAAAGTGTAAATGACCTCAACAAAATAATTTATTAATATAACCAATTATTTTTTACTAATTTTTTTATTATTAATAACTTAAATTTTTGTTAATCCGTGTAATCTAGTTACATATAATAATCTGTGATCTAACATGTTGGTATTAGTGTTGTCTACAAAAGTGTTGGACAAGGCAGAGACACTGAAAGAGAATGGAGCAGGAGAGTCTGATTATGGAAAATCCACTAAAAGCTTAGCTTGAGATAGACAAATAATACACCCTAAAGGAGTACTTGTTATATGTTAAATATTCAGCTCATCCACCAGTAGCTAGGAAAAATAAATATCAACCTACTTTCAAGAAAACTAGCACATTGAAACAAAATAACAACTAAAGGAACAAAACTAAAATATGGTATTACCTCACCATTCTCTGGTTGTAATTCGGTGATAATATCCTTGACCAGATCCTCTCGATTTCCCAGAACCCATTCACTGCAAAGAAACAAATTTCAATTGCCTAATGCTAGAACACATTTTTCATTTTTCCCCCTCCCACTCACTATTACCTTTTTTTTTTTTTTTAATAATCTCTATACAAATTATTTCTTCCATGAGTCAATTGACAGTATCATCAATGAATAAGCCCATCAAGGTATTTAGAATATTTTACTAACCAAAATGAAATTTAAGTTGCACATTTTACAAAGGTAT
>JANHAO010026659.1:0-11044 GCA_026873985.1 Saraca asoca | reverse complement strand
TCTTGTATTTATTTATTTGGAACCTCTACACAAAGGGAAATCCGGGAGAGGGGTTCGGCCAGTTGAGGTTGTCTGACTCAAAATTTTTTGAAATTTCCCCTCTTTGGCCGGACCCGTTCTTACACCTTATCTATTAGACAATTACATATCCATATATCTTTGATCTATCCAATCTCTTCTAATGCATATTACATACTTATGAAATGAGAATACTTATGGGAATATGTTTTTGTTTAGAGAAACTCTGATCTTTTAAAAATCAACATGAATATTCCAAAACTTAAGAAAATATGAATTCGATAAAATAAACTAACTAGTTTATTTTTAAAAGAATAATAGTTTGCATAAATATTATTAAACAAAATAAATTACTTAAATTTAGCTAAACTAAAGAAAACTTCATAATGTAAAATAATTTTTGTGAAAATATTTCTAATAAATGTTTTCTACAAATAAAACTTTTTGAAAGCTTGTGAAATGATAATTTGAAGAAATTTAAATTTGGAAATATAAAACTATTTCATATATAAAAATCCTTGACATTTATATGATTTGAATGTTCTATGCTTTGCAAAGTTGGGATTTCTAAAATTGTCCACAACTTAGGTTCAATGCTAACTTCCTATTGCTTACCTTAGAACATACATTCATTCAAACAATTATGCATATAGTCACATATGAAAGAATTCTTAATTCTAAAATCCTGAATCTACATTCCACATGTAAATCTAGTCTATATCTGAATTCTCATATATTGACCTTCCAAGTTAATTCCTAATCTACCTTATGAATTTCAACTTTTGTAGGTTTAATCATATTTTATCTTTTATGAGTAAATCGATTTAGGCCTAATTTAATGAATTAAATTCTTCGACTTGATTCTCAATTCAAACAAATAAAAAACATCTAGATAATTTTTAAAATAACATACTTTATATGAAAATGAAGCCAGATGGAAGAATTTTGCTCACCTAATTATATGGAATTTCAATTGGCTTACAATGTATGAGTCTATTTATAGTACAAACATGGCTCTTGGTCTCAGGTTTGGATGCATTGTTGTAATCATTATGATATAAATGAATTAAGTGATTAAAATCATAGTAAAACATAAAAATAAGATAAAATGAAATCAAATTCACATATGACTCTATTAGTTTACCTCATATTTGGGTTTTTGGATTCAGAGTACACTAAGACTTGTTGCTGACAGGGTTTTTACTTTGGTTGATGACTTGACTACACAAGAATTTTGAAACCCTAAATTTTATGTGTTAAGTTTGTTTGACTTGATACTATTGGTTAATTGCCATTTGAGAATTGATGGATCGGTCAGTCTATTCACGAGGATCATGTTCGTGGTCAACTAGTCTCCCTTTTGGACCCGTGTTCAAATTCAGTTATGTTAGCCCTAAGAGATGCTATAAATTCTTCCCTTTTAAGATAATTCATCCTCAAATTGTTCCTTTGTGTGCATTTTAGGGTTTCATGTTTCTATTCTATACTAATAGTATGATTTGATACATTATGTTTTGCTCTTTATTATACTCCCAATAGTTTCCTTGTTCCTTATTTCTGATCACTCACTAATCCTTATCCTAATCCTTCATCTGTTTATGTTCAATCCCCTTGCTTAATTGTAATGACATCCATTATGCTTCAACTATGCTACTCTAACTTAGTTGTTATAGCGTCCTTTGATTTTGTCTTTCAGTTTTGATCCTTTTTGATCTTTTCATGTTGTTACTTAATTATTCCTTATTCTTGATTCAAGATCATCGTTATATTCATTTATTGATTAATTTGGTCTATATGAATTTCCTTTCGATTTCTGCTAACTGGTGTTTAAATCCACTTTCTTATCGTTGCTTAACTCATTTTCTTTCATTTCATGTATATGTTGACTCATGGGTTTTAGATCACTCATTTTTGCTTATATTTCTTCCTCTTTTTTGTGAGTCTATATCTGACCCTTTGTCCTTATTTTAAGTTCTACCCAATGTGAATATGCTCTCTTGTTATCATGTCATGATCCTTTGTCTCTTTCTTATACTTATAATGAAACTTATTAGCAGGCATTAGATGCTTAATATATACTTATGAAATAACATTCATAACAATTCATGCATCTTTTATATTAGACTACTTTCATACTCTTATATGTATTTAACACATCATATAGTTCAAGTATAACATTTGTCAAACAGACATAGGTACTTTTCAAAGTTCTTACACTAGTTGGGTTATGCCACGCCTTATATAAGTCCTTGAATGATAAACATTCAAACTTATACTTGAAAACTAACACTTATTAGGGCACTTACATTAGTTGAGTTATTGCTATGCCTCATGTAAGTTTCTAATTGATAAGGATTCACTTATATCATAACTTACTATTTCGTACTATTTCATATCTTGTCTTATTCTTTCTTTATCCTAGGCATTCATCATGATGTCTTTTATTCTATTTTCTCTAGGATTTTTTTCTAAGAAAAGTTTTGCATGAACTTAAAACATAAGGAGTTCACATAATCGTGAGTCGAAATTTCATATATTGATGAACTCAAACTCAAATCTATGTGTCACCCAAAGGAAATATTATCTGCATCAGAATAATCAATTTAAAGGAAAGAAATCAAACATAATTCATAATCATAACAAGAACATGAAACATAAATCTTAATGTCTTAGTTCGAATCTTGTTCTAGATTTAGAACTGTTGCATCTCAGATATCCTCTAGATGTTCCTCAATGCGGTTTATCTTTTACTCCATTCTTACATTTGAGGCATGAATCCTTGGTTCCATTGCCCCAAGTCTTTGATTTACCTTCCTATTCATGCTAAAACTACTATAAGGAGTTCATAAGTTTTTATGATGGTTCACTCTCTTGGCAGTATGCTCCCTCGGGCTCTAAAAATGGGTGTTCTCCTTTGCCCACTTGTGGTATTACTTCGTGATTTGCTCCATTCTTCTATTTATTGCCTATCTTGTATTTTGGTTTTTGAGACCCATTGGCTTCCAACCATTATGTATCCTAACTTAAGAACATATTCATAAAGATGAGTTCTAGATGTGATCCTTTAAAATTTTCTAATCCACTTCTAAAGTGGATCATAATAATTATGATAATTGATCCATATGGTAAATGTCTCTCAGCCTTTTGATGAGCCATGATCAATATGTATTTCATTATAGTCTATGATAGGTCACATTACTTTGATACCAACTTCTTATATCCCAAAATCTGGGGGAGTGACTGGCATAAATCACCTCATGATGACCTACGAATCTATAAGCATATTCTTACAGAAAAATCTTTTATAATTTGAAAACATGAAAGTAATGCTGAAATCATGAGTCTTAGTGCCTTTTATCTAAAAAACATTATATGCATGATTTTTACTAAAAATCATTTTTCAAAAATAATTTTTGAAATTTAATTAAAATCTTTTATTGGAAACCTAAATCCATAACTGAGCAACTATTGTTTGGTTGAATAGACACTAAAAATTAAAGTATATCAAGGGAACCATGTATCTGATTTTAATCCCATGCATTGAAGTATCTCCTATTCAAGATAGCTTCCATAATTCATTAAAAAAACAAAAATCAATGAATGGGGTGAGTACAATCTTAATACTCAGTGAGCTGAAATGCTATGCCATCTTTTGGTTGAAAACCTTTGGCCATACATATAAATATAAAATATGTAATATATATGGTATATATAGCAAAACATAAGTATAATTTTTTTTTTTCAAAATTGGACTTGCAATCATCTTCAATATTCTTGTAATTGATCTACATATTCTTACCATTTATCCTTAGCCTTGCCAATACTATTCCTTTATCATAGTCATAATTTAAATCATAAAATTGTTTTAGGAAGGTCTTGCAGACTATTGACCTTGTAAAACTTAGAAACAAATTATATTGATATGAATGATTACTAAAAGAGTAATGTCTATTGAAACTAATAACTTATATTGGATGCATCCCTTATGACTATACATAACATTCTCATAAAGTTATACTTGATTGCATCTATCCCAAGGCCTCTTGTCACCATGAGTGACAACACATCACAGGCCCTCTATCGCACTGTGTAACCACATACATGAATATACATCTCCTAGTGTATGGAGGTCTTCCGACTTTCACTTTTTATCTTAGTTTTTAAGCATAAACATCTTTTTATCATTCTTTTCTTTCCTATTTGTTACTAAATTTCCTTTACTACTCTTATCTATTAGAAAATTGCTTATCCTTGCATTTCTGATCCATCTTGTATCTTTCAAAGTAAACTACATGCTTATGAAATGAGGATACTCATGAGAATATGTTTTTGTTTAGAGAAACTCTTATCCCTTGAAAATCAATATGAATGTTCCAAAACATAAGAAAATATGAATTTATTAAAATAAACTAATGAGTTTATTTTTAAAAGAATAATAGTTTGTACAAATATTTTTTAAATAAATTAAATTGCTTAAATTTAGCTAAATTGAAGAAAACTTCATAATGTAAAATAATTTATATGAAAATATATTTGATGAATATTTTCTACAAATAAAACTTTTTGAAAGCTTGCGAAATAGTGCTTTTGAAGAAATTTAAACTTGAAAACACAAAACTATTTTGTATATAAAATCCTTGACATTCATATGATTTGAATGCTCTATGCTGAAATGCTTATAGAAAGTTAGAATATCTAAAATTATCCACAACTTGGGTTCAATGCTAACTTCCTATTGCTTACCCTAAGACATATATTTGTTCAAACAATTATGCGCACAATTACGTAGAAAAATAATTCTTAATTCTAAAATCTTGAATCTACATTCCACATGTAAATTTAGTCTGATATCTAAATTCTCATATATTGACTTTCCAGATCAATTCTTAATCCAACTTATGAATTTCAACCTCTGCAGGTTTAATCATATTTCATCTTTTTTAACTAAATTGATTTAGGCCTAATTTAATGAATTAAATTCCTCTCTAATTCTTTATTCTAACACATCAATAATATTTGGGTAATTTTTAAAATAACATACTTTATATGAAAATAGAGCCAGATAGTAGAATTTTCACCCACATGATCATATGGAATTTTTGTGGTCTACACTATATAAGTTTATTTATAGTACAAACATGGCCTTTGGTCCTAGATCCAGATGCATTGTTGTAATAATCCTAATCTACATGAATTAACAGGCTAAAATCCTAATAAGACATAAGAATGAGATAAAATGAATCAAATTTACATGTGACTCGATCGTTTGACCTTAAATTCAAGTTTTTAGATCAGAAGTTGCTATAGGTAAAAATTGGCTTTGAAGAATGAGACAAGCACGAGGCTAATAGAAGCTAAGTTACTTAACTCGCTGAAGACGACTAGCGAGAACCACCTCGCTTATCACTAAAAGGTGACATAATGAGGTCATCATGTGACCGGCTTGCTAAGCGGCCAGCCATCCTGCTCGAACTCGCTACGCTATAGCCATAGCACCGAGCTTGTTAAGTGAACAGCGACAACAATAGTGACCCTGAGCTAAGAAACCTAGCTCGAAAGGACAAACATCTTGCTTAAACAAAGCAAGATCAAGCCATAAACACACATATGCTAGCCCACAGTCGACAAAAGGGGTCTGCCCTGTAGAAAGTAGTCTGCAACAGCCGGATTATAGGAGTTTTATTATCTTTCACATTTATTTCTTGATGTAACACAATTATAGCTTGTAATTATTATATGTAACTCTCCTTCTCTCTATAAATAGGAATACATTGTTAGAAGAGGGAGAGGCTAAAAAAAATGTAAGTAAAAAGCTCTATAAAAATCTCCTTTCATATTAATAAAAGCTCTGCCATGGACATAGGGTCCAGTACCGCTTGGATTTAGCTGAACCATGTTAAAGATTATGCACACCTTCATCTTTCTTCCTCTTCACCATCTCCATCATCCTCCATTTTGCACGTCCTTTAAACCAGAAAATAGCTTGGGGTTCAAGAACTATACACTTGTTGACAAGAATTTGGCAGGACTAAATTTCACTGTTAACATTTTTGGTGCTAGAAGGAGGGCTTCATCTATTTTCTACATCCGTTTTCCTGGAACATCTATTCTTGTAATAATAATGGTAAAAGGAAGAACCACTTAGAGTTCAATCACTCCAGTCTTTCAACCGATGGACACTCCCATTGTGGGGGCTCACCAGCATTCTATTGTTGTCCTTGGAACTGAAGAGGCGTAAATGCTTGACTAGCCCCAACCGGCACTTGAAAGTACGGTAAGAGAGTTAGTTGAAACTGTTAAAGCATTGGCACAGGCTCAAGCTCAAGCCTAAGGTGCTTAAAGATAAGAAGAGATCATGGCATAACTCCAATAACTCCATAGAGAAGCTTAGAAGAAAACCCACGAAGATCGCAACAGTTAACGATTGGGGGGCTCGCAACAAGCAGAAAGCTCCACCCCTTAGCCCGAAATATGGGACTGAATGATGGAGGAAGTCCTCCAAAGGCTAAAACAGTTAGAAGAATGCCCACAACCTCAAAGCAATTGACCTTGCTACGGGGAAAGCTCACCATTTTCTATAGAGATCGAAATGTAGCCTCTCCTATAGAAACTTAAAGTGCCCATGATCCTACAATATGATGGGAATAGTGACCTAAGTGACCATCTGGATGTATTCAATATCCAAATGAATCTTCAAACAACTGACCCTTTGGTGAAATGCCATGTCCTTTCGGCCATATTAGGAGCAATATCTTGGGCATGGTTCAGAAACCTCCCAGCTCGTAGCATCAGTAGTTAGAAAGAATGCCAAAAGAAATTCATTGACCAATATCGAGTGCTAAAGAGGCAGTTCAAGCCTTCTTGCCATCTCATAATGATCTTTTAGCACAAGAGCGAATTGCTAAAAAACTATATAGCCAGATTCAGGCATAAAGCTAACTCTGTGGAAAACCCTTTGGAGGAAAGTATTTTAACAGCTATCTCAATAGGACTTCGCAAAGATGAAAAACTATACAAAAGCCTCTACAAGTCCCTAGCTTAAGATCTCGCTGAATTCTATGAGTGAGCTGCTAAACAAGTAAGATGGGAAAAAACCTTCAAAACGAAAGAACCCAAGTAGAGGGTGGATGCCAGTGGTCCCACTGTAAATAAAAAGAGGAATGACAAGAGTCGTAGTTAGACCCTACTCAGCTCGCAAAGAAAGCAAAGCCCTAGTGACCTGGTGGTCACTTTGAAAGCTACAGCATCTTGTTAGACATACGGAATAAAATTTTTGCCACAAAGAGGCATAATGAAAACTTTGGAAGGCCCAGACTAAAAAGAGTGCCTGCCAAGTCCAGAGATCTAAGCAGATTTTGCGCTTACTATAATGAGGCTGGACACACTATCTCAGAATGTTGGGCACTAAAAGATGCTATAGAAGACCTCATCAGAAGAGGTCGATTACAAGATTACATGGTAAGGCCACCAAAATAGCGAGCTCAACAGGCCCGATAGATTGCTAACCGAGAGTTGGAGCCCTCCATCAGGACCATATTCTAATCCTGTAACATTTTCTTAAGACCAATGACAATCTCGAAGATGTATGAATCATTCTATGTTAAATCAATACAATTTATAGTCGATTGGCCGAAAAGGGCTACCCAGACAATGAGTTTTTACTCCGTTATTACAAGGATACATCTGGGGGTGAGATGGCATGAGGCCTACCCCGTTAATACATTCAAAGCAGGACATATCCCATAAGCTGGGACCAAGAGCACAAATCCCTTAACCATTGAGCAATGGGATTGTTATCTCACTGAGCAATAAGATTACTGTGAGGCTGAGCAACAAGATTGCTATGAGGTTGAGCAATAAGATTGTTGTCTCGCTGAGCAATAAGATTGCTACAAGGTTGAACAACGAGATTGCTACCTCGCTGAGCAACGAGATTGCTGCAAGACTGAGCAACGAGATTGCTGCCTCACTGAGCAACAAGATTGCTGCCTCACTGAGTAATGAGATTGCTGTGAGACTAAGCAATGAGCTTGTTGTGGTACGGACATGCGATTTCATTTAGCGACGAGGTATCATCTCGGTACTATAAGACAACCAAGGGTGAGATGGACCAAGAGCCTACCATGATAGCGTATTCAAGCCAAATAACAAGGTGACCAACCTGCAACAGCGACAGAATACTAAAATAAACTCATTGCAACTCTCATGCAACCAAGCATTCGTAGCTAACATGCTGACACTAAGTCACAGCTTACACGTAGACTCTCATCAGGCACAACTTGCATGTGACCTGACTATTGCTCATCACGAGCCGAAGGTCAGGCAACAAAGAGTAGCAGAAAATCAAAGAGCACAACCGATTGGTTAGAAGGAGATTTCATTAATCATCAGAAATATACAAACAGCAGTGTACAAAGCATCCAATACAACTTTCAGAAGCTACACGGAAGAGCTCATATACTAAAAAGCCTTAACGAGGTAAGATTACATCAGAAGAAGAACAAATATAGAAACAGAGGCAAAAGCCTGAAAGCCTAATCTACCATTCTAGCAAGAAAGTAAAGAGCCGGCTACAGGGAGGAAAACTCCCACCAATAGGAAGACTAACAACTCCACTCTTACAGTCTTCCCATCCCCAGTTAAAGGTTCCTCCTGGACCAGACCCTGTGCAACTCAAAGAGGCACAAAGAGCTTGATCAGTGGTGTTGAATTTTATGGAAGGAGCTGAGGAAGATAATCCAAGATCTGCACAAGACTCCCCAGGAGCCCGTAAGGCGGATCCTGTAGCGAAGCCACGTGCAATAGGCTATCCATGCCTCCAAATACTCTATAATAGGCCATCCATGTCTCAATGAGCTTCACTAGAAGCCAAGATATCAAAAGCGTAGGGGGCTTAACAGACTCCTCCATTAAACTCCTCTGAGAAAAATGAAAGAAGACCCTCAAGGTATAAAAAGACCAGCTCGGTCTATCAAAAAATGTAGAAGACATCTAGTTGATCTTAATCTGATGGCCTAAAGTAAATGATAGTGCCACGCCAACGGTCGAAAATTATGAACAAAAGAAAGCATGGCCTAAAGCAGAATAAAAAGATAGAAAAGAAACCTGAAATGACAAATTAGGCAGGCAAGGACTTCGACTACAAACAAAGCTTGGGAAAAATTACAACTCCTGGTCCGCAAAGTGAACTAAGAGTTGGGGGACTTATGTTATAGATAAAAATCAACTTTGAAGAATGAGACAAGCACGAGCCTAGTAGAAGCTAAGTTACTTAGCTCACTGAAGATGACCAGCGAGAACCACCTCGCTCATCACTAAAAGGTGAGACAATGAGGTCATCATGTGACCAGCTCGCTAAGCAGCCAACCATCCTACTCGAGCTCGCTAAGCGAATTGCGACAGCGACCCCGAGCTAAGAAACCCAACTCGAGAGGATAGACATCTCACTTAAACAAAGCAGGATCAAGTCATAAACACACATATGCTAGCCCACAATCGACAAGAGGGGTTTGCCTCGCAGCAAGTAGCTTGTAACAGTCAGATTGCAGGAGTTTTATTATCTTTCACATTTATTTCTTGATGTAACACAATTGTAGCTTGTAATTATTATATGTAACTCTCTTTTCCTTTATAAATAGGAATACATTGTTAGAAGAGGGAAAGGCTAGAAAAATTGTAAGCAAAAAGCTCTATAAAAATCTCCTTTCATATTAATAAAAACTCCACTGTGGACATAGGGTTCGGTATCACTGGGATTTAGTCGAACCACGTTAAAGATTGTGCACGCCTTCATCTTTCTTCCTTTTCACCATCTCCATCATCTTTAATTCTACATGTCCTTTAAACCAGAAAATAGCTTGGGGTTTAAGAACCATACACCCATTGACAGGAATTTGGCAGAACCAAATTTCACCATCAACAGGAATGTGTTAGGATTTTTTCTTGACAGGATTTCTACTTTGGTTGACAACTTGACTATACTAAGAATCCAGAATCTTGAATTTTGTATATTAGATTTTGTTTAACTTGACACCAATTGGTCAATTGCCCTTTATGAACTAGTGGATCAGTTTATCCACCCTTAAGGACTGTGCCCGTGGTTAACTAGTCTCTTTTTTGAACTTATGCTCGAATCTAGTCAAGTTAATCCTTAGCGATATTACATAAATAATGAAAGCCAATTTCGATTTTATTTAGGTTGATGGGCACCTAGTAGCACTTGAGATAGAGTTAGTTGCTACTAAGGTGGACAATAATCAACTAAAGGAAGAGAGTGCTCTAATCAAGTCCATGAGTTGAAGAACTACCACGGTTCTTAGTGCTAAGTTTCGTGCAACCAAAGAGGAGAAAAATTTGAAAAATTTTCTGAAAAAGCCTTCCCTTGGTTGAACCAAACTCACCTAAGATCCACTGGTTTAAGGTCTCAAAACAAACTAGATCAAATCTAGAGCAGAAGTAGAGCTTACTAACTTTTAGTCTAGCTCTTTCACAGCGGAAGACTGTGGATCTTCACACCAGGAAAATCCTCTTCACGGCCTCAAAAGCTTCCTCTCCAAGTGCTAGCTTGTAGAGGGGCTTGAGTGGGACTAGATGGAGCCAAAGGACTGAACTTTTCGGCTTCTTCTTCCTCCTCCCATGCTTTGGCCATCCATGGTCGAGAAGCTTCCCAAGCTTAGGCTTCCCCTTTCTTTTCTGTTCAAAACCCTTGCCCTTTTTCCCAAGTGTGTTAGCGTCCAAAAGGGGAAAGGAAGAGCACACAAAATGGCACCATTTTGGGTTAGGAAAACAACTTTTCCTTTTTCCCAAAATGGCCCCAAAAGTTTCCTAAACTTTATACTTTGGCCCCAACGCAATCACACTGAATTGCACTTTAGTCTGTGGACATCAAATGTGTCTAGAAATAAATTATATCATCAGCTATATCATTTCCTGTTATATGTATGACCCAGTAGGCTCCCGATGTATTGACAAAAGTCCATAATGCCCTTCAAACCATTTGAAGTCATATTAGTTTCTCCAAACTAAT
>JANHAO010026658.1:0-11035 GCA_026873985.1 Saraca asoca | reverse complement strand
ATGTGCTTATAATAATAAATTAAATATAATACTTGTATATTTTAATCATGTATTATGTAATCTTATAATTTTATATTATTATTCTCATTTTTTAAATCACTTTTTATTACACTTTCACTTCCTTTCCTCTCTATTTTCACCTAACCAATCAACAGAAAATCATCTTCCATTCCTTCCATCTTCCTTTCCTTTCTCTTCCTTTTCCTTCCTTTCATTTCCCTTCCTTTCCCTTCTATCATCCAAGCAGAGTGTAAATGTCCAAGTTCTTGCGAAGCACTCAGAGGAAAATACAGGGAGAATGGGTAGGCAAAAAGACATGATAAGCAAGGTGAATCAACTTGAGAGTTAGGGGATGGGAAAGAGTTTTCATCATATCAAGATGGACAATTGGATTAGATTCAACTTGTCTAAACTTATAAGGGTTGTGAAAAGAGCAAACATTCCTTAAATTCATGAAGAGACATTTTCACAGACTTAATCATTAGGGTAATAAGAGGTTGGAGCGGATCTTGGACAAAAGTGCGAGAATGTTGCAATTAAGGGAACATAATTGGTGCATCGGGTGCAAGCCTGTGTAGAATTTAGTGGGTTTGCTATACAAGGACGTTGGTTATGTGCTAATTTATAGTAGCATTCGAGGGAATGCAAACCATCAAGAGTGATGTGAGAATTGACGACCTATCCAGTGGGAGAATTCTTGGTCTTGCCAAAGGGCTTGACCATGTCCAGTGGGATAATATAACAATCGATGGAATTAGAGGACGAAACCTTGGTCATACAAGAGTGTGTGATCACACCACAATTAGAGGGTTAAAATACCTTGAGGGATGCATCAGGTGGGCAAAACAAGTGGGAGGAGTCCTAGATTATGTCGGAAGGCATGATCATATTCAAGTCAAGGCAGTCTAAATGGATCATTCGAGATGTTAAGGAGCTAGCGCATCATAATCGCAAGAAGGACTTTGTGGTAATGACCTTGGAGTTCACATTTACTAATGCACAAGCATGTGACACTCTAGCTAGAGTGACGGGCTACTCTATGCTAAACCCTTCCAAGCAAAGGAGGGGAAGCTATCAGAGGATGCGCTTGAAGTAGGCTGTGGTGGCCTAGACATTAGAGGATGTCGCTAGAGAGGTGTCAAAGGGCACTGATCTATACAATAGTGGTTGTGAAGGCGCAACATTAAAGTGTATCTAACCCTGAAATGTTAGCACTAGAGAGTGTACACTTAGGAGTAGTCATGAGAATCACGATGCTAGAGAGCATCAACTCCGAATGGTATCAATTCAAAAAGGGTCACAAGATCTGATCAATGGGCATAGCGAAGTATGAGGGATTTTTAAACCTAACGGGAGCAAGCTTAGAACCAATGGATCAATCTTGTGTCTTACATTGATGTTATGAGACATTAGATATGGGGCAAATGGAAAGCTACAGAGATAACAAATCGAGAGCTATAGAGGTAGCACATGCAAGCTGCAGAGGTAGAAGCTGCAGAGGTAGCAAGCATTCAAGTTGTCAAGGCAACAAGACTTAAGTTCTAGAGAAAGGTCACTAAAGTTTGTAGAAGCAGTAAAAATTTTGATAGAGTCAACTCAAGGAGGCGAACAAAGAGGAAGTCAAGGGAGGAGGAAGCTCACTGTCCTGATGCTATGTCAGGTTGAGAGTGCCATCCTTTTTGAATATCCTTGAGTGGCGTTGGCTTAAAGAGACAAGTTGGGAACGGTTGAGGGAAAAGCTTAAAGGAACAAGTTGAAGACCTTCATGGAAGCTGTGTTTGTTGAGACGTCAATGAGGATATTGATATTTCTTTAAGTGGGGGAAAGTGTTACAAGTCAGTCTTGTAAGTGATTTATAGGGCAAACGTGCTTAGTACACAAATTTTGTGGAAAAATGTGTCAAAATAAGCATAATGTGGAGGTCTTATGGCTGAAATTTGGAAGTGATTCGACTTTTATATTATTTTTCCAATTTTTCCCTATTTCAAGCATATTTTGATAATTTTGGCATAAAAGAAAGCACATGGTCGCACTCCTTACATTTTTAGCTTTGCATCCATATAAGATAGCACAAAATCTCTATTAGAAGTTATGGGAAAAGACAAGTTAACTTATAAAAAGTATGTCTACTTATGTCATTTGGTTTTGACTCGAAATGCTTTTTGAGGGAAGTATTGACAGTTTGTCGATGCATATTGGGGCCTTATAAGGTGCTTTTTGGAGGCTTGTTGACACTTAGTTTAGGGGTCTTAGGAGTGTGTTGATTTAAAACTTTTCTTACACACTTTAAACTACGTAATGAGGTATATATCAATGAAAAGGAGTTGTCTCTCTTCTTATTTGGATGTCCTTTGCTCAATGCGCACTAAGACTATTTATGTGAGGCGTTCTTGAGATTTAATTGTTTAGTTGCTTCAGTTTACATATTTATGTTGTCTTTAGTCATGTTGTACATATTTGTAATGCCTTATTTATTTATTTAAGCGTAATTTAAGTTTGTTAGAAAGCTGATATATTGATCAAAGGTGATAAACATGTGGCGCATGATTTTCACTAAAGAACTACTGACATATGACTATGTCACTATGACTCAAACTCTAATTAATAATCCCTTCCATATTATTCACAAAAAGGGAATGCAATTGAGTTTAGACTAGATGAGTTTCTACAACCTAAGAAATGTTTTTATTTTATTAATATTTAGAAAATAATCCATCGTTAAAGAAGTCAAATTGACTAAAACATATATATATATATGTATTAAAATGCAACATGTAATTCATTATTAATGTAATCTTACTAAAATTATCTGATTTTTTGAGCCATAAATTAAATTTTAAAAATTTTTCATAGCAAATTTGTTTTTTTTTTAAATCAATAATCTTTTCTCTATTGGTTCAAATAGATTTATCTATTATACAAATTTACTTTAAGTGAATCCTCTTCAATTTTTCTTATTTTTGTCTTTGTAAAATACTTTTTATCAATTTTATTATGGTGAAATATTAATTTATTTAATTTTATTTTTAAAGGGATGAAATCAAAGAAATTAATATTTGTATGAAAATTAATGATGAAATCCAATAAATTAATATTTTATAATGATATAATTGATAAAAAAATATTTTACAATGTATGAAATGGGATTTACCGGTCACAACAAATTTACTTTTTTTTTTTAATTGTAATTTTCATCTCAAACACGAACCGAGTGTAAAAAGGGCCAAGCCCAACCTTTAATCAAAGTAGATTGGGCATATTACATTTTCTATTTTTTGGTCATAAGCCCATTATTCACATAGCCATCATCAGCCGCTTATCTTCCGTCTACGTGTCGCACATTCCATCTACGTGTGCGTCCTTTCCTGCCTACCCTTTCTCCTTCAATCCCGCTATTCCTTTAACTCCTCAGACTCATCGGTTTTCTCCTTAATCATCATCAACCTATACTATACATTGTCTACGCAGAAATTCTCCATTTTTTTTTATACCGAATTCATAAATTCATCCGTTCATACACGATTTTTCTCTATTAGGTTTTTGTTTAGAGCTTAACTCAATCAGTTTGATATTCTGGTTGCGTGTATTCCTTGTGAAAATGACGATCAGATTCGATCATTTCCCAATAATAGTAAAAAACATAGAAGTCCAATTGAAATCCATGCTTCCTTTTAAAAAATTATAAACCTAAGACCCGAAAAGCCCACTTCTTTCTGTCTCTCACTCTATCAGGTCAATGTTTTCATCGGATACCCATCACCGAATTTTCATCTGGTAAGCAAGTTTCGGAAAATCACATATTTTTCTGTTCACTAAACATTATTTTTCATACGAAAATTTATATGCGTTTTTGAGGTTTTGGATGATGAATGTGCGAGGAGATGGGGTTTTCCCAGATGAAGTTATTATTCAAATTCTAGCAAGGTTGCCTGCCAAGTCCCTTTTCAGGAGCAAAATCGTGTGTAAGCTTTGGAATAGTTTGTCTTCTGATAAGTATTTCATCCAACTCTACAATGAAGTATCCAGTAAGAACCCAATGATCTTAGTGGATGTTTCAGATTCATTAGATTCAAAATCTAACTTAATTTGTGTTGACAATCTAAGGGGTGTCTCTGAATTTTCCCTAGACTTTATAAACGATAGGGTTAAGGTTAGAGCATCTAGCAATGGCTTGTTATGTTGTTCTAGCATTCCAGATAAGGGTGTTTTTTATGTTTGTAATCCTGTGACTCGTGAGTTTAAGTTGCTTCCCAAGAGTAGGGAAAGGCCTGTGACAAGGTTTTATCCTGATGGTGAAGCAACACTGGTCGGTTTGGCCTGTGATTTGAAACAACGTAAGTTTAGTGTTGTCCTAGCTGGGCACCATCGCACTTTTGGTCATCGGTCCGATGGGAGTTTCATAAGTTTGGTGTTTGATTCCGAGTTGAACAAGTGGAGAAAGTTCATTTCTTTCCAAGATGACCATTTCACTCATATGAATAAGAACCAGGTTGTTTTCGTCAATGATGCACTGCATTGGTTGACGGCTAGTTCTAATTATATACTTGTGCTTGATTTAAGCTGTGACGTGTGGAGGAAGATGCCATTGCCGTATGATGTGAGTTATGGAGTGGGAAATAGGATATATCTCTTGGAGTTCCACGGTTGTCTGTCTGTTATTCAAATTTCAGAAGCATGGATGAATATATGGGTGCTAAAAGACTACTGGAAAGATGAATGGTGTATGGTGGATCAGGTGAGTCTGAGGTGTATCCGAGGAATGGTGCCGGGCATTTTCCCAATAAGTCAGGCTGATGAATATGTTTTCCTGGCAACTCATAAGCAGGTTCTGGTGTACCATCGCAAGAGTCGAGTGTGGAAGGAGATGTACTCTGTGCAGCATAGCTCAACGCTTCCATTATGGTTTTCGGCACATGCGTATCGGAGCACAATGTTCTCATGTAATTGAGTTGTGATTACATTTAATAGTTTGTCTATGTTTCTTCCTAGTTTCAAGTATTTGAAACTCATTGGCCATTGGTATTTGTTGAAGATATTGTATATTTGTAAATCTCTGGTGCAGTTTATTTATTCATTGGCTTTGCCAATTATAGTAGGTAATTGATATTTGAACTCTTATTTAGTTGTGTTCTTTCTCACATAAATTTGAGGCGAAGGAAGAGTTCCCAGTCAGGTAAATACTGTGAAGCTGGTTGTTCTTATAATCGTTGAAATGTGCCTGCTAGTGTTGGAATGCATTTTGCGCCTTATTCATATTACGAATCAGTTATTTATTTTCTCAACGCTCGGCTTTCTAATGTTCTTTTCAACTTAGAAGTTAGAACTGTACAGTTTTAAGATTTGTCTTCCTTGGACCATATGATATGTGCAGTGTCAGGTTTTGATTTTCAATTTACTCTGCTGAATTTTTTTAACCTCTGCAATCTCCCTTTTCAATATCTAGCTTGGTCAATTACTTCTGGCCAACTATATGAGTATGGGATTTTATCTCTTATCTCTTTTGATCTTTCGAGTTTCAACTATCTCCTCAGTGATGAACACAGCAGATTCCGATTCTGCTCAGGACTATCGCCGCATGCACTCCAAGCTCTAATAAGAGCGAGTAAAGAATAGCTGAAGATGGTCCTTCGAGCATAGCTGAAGCCTTTATTTGCAAATCTGATCAGAGTCAATTACAGAGAAACTAACTAACGGTTGCTCTAAACAAGAGGTAGTTAGTTATTTGCTACGCCGGTCGATCATGTACTGTACGGATTGATTACTATAATCCTAATTGTTACATTGAGGAGGTGACACATGGCCAATCGTCCTACTAAGGTCGTAGCAATCACACAGGCATTTGCAACATACTTCCGTATCCTGGTAAATTTCAATGCCTTCCAGGTTTTATCTAGGCTAGTTTAAGCATTCTTGCTACTTCATCTAGGGTGTCTGTTGACTGAAGAACTTTGATGGAGGATTAAGAAGATGGGCCAATCATAATTGCGGTTGGAATTATTATGTAATTTTTGTAGACATGATTTTTAGGAATTTTATATAGTTATTTAGAATAGTTTTAAGATAAATAATATAAAATTAGAGTTTTAATAGAATATTATACAAATTAAGAGTGTTTTGGAAATTGGAAGAATATATACTTGACGCAATTATTAATTGACGATGTAAAATTTATTAGAAAAAGGGAAAACACCTTGAATATAAGGTCTATTTTGTTTTACACTTTTAGACTTTCTCATTAAGTGAATATCATTCTAAAATATTCCTAATCCATGAATTATCCCATTAAGAATTTAATTTTATACTATTTATTTTTGAACTACTCCAAGTAATTAAATAAATTTTTAAAAAATGATATTTAAAAAAATTATATAATAATTAGAAAATTCAAATGTAAATTACATAATAGTTGTGAAATTCAAATGTAGTCATGATTGAGCCATTTTTGTCCTGCGTCAAACTTCCACACTACGATTATACTATTTTTGCGAGAGTTTGAACTCCAAACGTTAACAGTTTGTACTTCCTTGTCAGCTAATTCAATCCATGGCTCGATCAGTATTTTGTTCGGCGCACGGGTTTATACAATACAGTCAGTATTTTAGCAAATCCATGTAAATTAGCTAAATATGTTGCAAAGATAAATATAAATGAAATGATATATAACAATTGTTTTAGATCAATGTATTTTGGCCTCATTTTAACTTTACGCATAATTAAATTTTGATAAAATTAAAAAATTAAATATTTTAAATGATATTTTTATTATATTAATCTATTTTCACCAATTTAATTTAAAATAACTTAATAGCAGTGTGACATAAAGTTAACGAAGGATGGAAAATGCACTTGAATAGGATTGCATAAATATTTGATACAATAATCAGAATCCTCAATTTGATTGTACTTTTAATATTTATTTAATATAACAATTAGAATTCTCAATAATCAATAATTGATTATAACATTTTTAAGGGATGTTTGAATGTACTTTTAGAATATTTCAATAATCAATTATAGATAATAAGTCTAATTAAATAAAGTAATTTTTTAATTCAAAATACAAAAAGAGAAACATTCAAATTCGTACATATATTATCCTTATTTTTTCTTTTTTTTTTCTCATCATTGTTCTTATCACAACAATAAAGACAAATACTCCTATGGGTTTCTTTTTCTTCACTTTGAAAATCTTTCATTGGAGAAAATTGACCTAGAGGATGGAAATTGACGGAGTGATGATCTGCACAAAAAATAGTATTAGTCGTATACAATGGAAGTAGTTTGCCAAGTATACACTAACGCTTAAGTTAGCTCTCCTAACGGAGTTTTTGTATTAGTAATGAAGTTGATCCTACAGAAGGGAATACCTTAGTCTTTATATAGTTGCTAATAATGTCAATTAGTGTTCTTCTGGATAAATAGGGAGTGTCCACATGTTCTAGTGCACCAATGGTGTGAACGAGACTCCCGCTTAACGGTTGATGACGTAGTCATGCCATTGATGCAACTCTTAAGTACATCTATTGGCATGGAAGTTGTTGGAAGCCTATGGCCTCGACCAATCAACTTGAACTTCTTGGTACCTTGGTCATGGCTTCTACTTTGGTTTATTCTGTGGACCCAGGCTATCTGTAACACTGTGGCCTGGTCATTCGGCCCACTCATTAGGTTGAGCAATCACAATCTAGACAAATTGATTTTGGATTGTGTTATTTGCTCTATTCACCCTCATCTACATCAATCGAATGAGAGGGATTTTTCATTTTCTCTTGCCTATTATGAATTAATGGTTGCAAGCGTAAATTATTACTCACCTATTCCTGAGGTGTAACTATCCTATCGCTACACAGATTGTGATCTAGAGCGTCTATCTCTTTTTGCTATGGGCCATTAGATTGACCTGTAGCTCCTTTAAATAGCTTTTTCAGACTCCCGAAGATCACTTCTGCATTTTCTTCTTTTTCAATAGCTTCCATTTTGAGATCCCGATGTTTTCTTTACAACTCTAACGACTTTCTGGCCTTCCTTCCTAGGTATGATGCTCTGTCTTGCCTTTTTTTTACTTTCTAGCTTTCATGAAGAAAATGTATGTGTTATTCTTCCTTTTTTTGTCATTTTTCTTTGATTATGCTTTTAGGTTTTTGGAATTTCTTTCTCTATCCTTTTGCCTTTGGAATTGGAACCATTTTGTGTGACTCTTCCTCTTTCTTCTTGCACCTCATGTCCTTTCATCTTCATTACTCTTCCTCCTTAATGTCGCTCAACCAAATGTTTTCTCTTTTGACCTGTTTGTTGCTAAGCCTAGCACTTTGTTTTTTTGTTGTTTTGAAGATAGGGTTTTGACTTCCTTCATTTCATGTCTAAAAGGTTAAGCAACCTTAATGACTTTTCATCTAACTCTGATTTGTCTGACTTTGGTGATTATTCATTCGATAATATCACATTTTGCTTCGCCTATCCCTTCCAAATAATCATAGCACAATGATCTTGCGATGAAAGTAGAGTTGAGAAAGCTTTCTTTATTGATGTTGCCTCAGACAACTTGAAGTAGGTTCATTAGGATGTAAACATGATTCCCCCTTTAGTTTAGTGGCGAGACCCGGGCATTATAGAAGAGTTAAAGAGGATTCATGTAACAGATAAATTTATCGAAGGGATTGTTTTTCGCCTTGCAAAGGCTAATGAACATTCTTGCAATTATGACATATCATCCTTTGTTATGTTCTAGGGGTACATCATTGACTGACTGCATGTCTCCCTTCCATTTATCGCCTTTTATCAAGACATTCTTCGGAAGCTCAATGTTTACCCTTCCTAGCTTACCTGAAATGCCTGGGCATCTACTTTGAGGTAACTTGCCTTTAGATATGCAAAAACCCTTAAGTAAACATATTTCTCTTTTTTCATCTTTTCCCAACAAAACCAGAGGGTTGGATCCATTTCACTTGACAATTGGATTAGACAATTTTTGGGAACATGCTAACTTCCGTTTGGATATGGAAGAACTCATTCTTCAAAGTGTGAGTGGTAGATGGGTTTCATCCTTTTTTCTTTCATGACAAAGAGTGCCTCTATCCTATGAAGTGGACGATACCAACATATCAACCAAAAAATCATCCTTTCAAAGACTACTCTTATGACAAACAAGATCTTATACTTTGCCTTTTGGCATTGGGTTCCTTTAATTCACATTCTATTCTTTGACCGTCTTTCTTCACTCATGTTACTACTTTTGATCTACTTATTTATACTGATTCTCTATTTGCCTTATTGTAGATTGTTAGCTTCATAGAGAGATTTTGGACATCGATTGATTGACGATGGATCACTAAAAACTTGAAAAGATCCATGCTCGAGCCCTGGCCCAAATGAAACTAATTATGGCTCCAGTATTGCAAATTGAAGCTAACCCCGATATTAGCTCAGAAGTTGCAAGCGAGCGTACCTCCCTTAGTGTCATAGTTAGGGACTTGTGACCAAATTTTATAAGCAAATATGTTTGGACTCGGATGAAACTTGGCACAAAAATCAAGCATGAAAAAAAGATCATATGGCACAAATTTGAGAGAAAATACTTATGTAGATTATTTTTTCTATTTTTTCCTATTTTGTGGGCGTTTATATAATTTTAACCAAGATAACTTGTCCAATGCAAGTAGATAAGCACATGGTTGTGATCCTGAGATTTTTATTTTTGTGTCAATATGTTATGGCATACAGTATTGTCAAACAGATGGACAGGGCCAAATCTGCCCTTAACATGGTCCATACAGATCGATCTGTATAAGCCTTTCGTCCAAAACGAGCCGATTTGCTCATGGTTTGGTTTGCTCTAAATCCACTAGTCCATGGACTTGGCAAACTAAGGTCATTTGATTGTGCTATATACTATCAAATGAATAGATCAGGGTGGACTGGATCAAATCCATGCAAACTTTGGTCTGTGAGGTCTGCATGATTGGTCCGCATAAGCCTATGTCTAAAATGGGCTTGTTTGCTTGTGGTCTAGTCCATTCCAAATTCACCAGTCTATGAACTTGGTCCGTGGACCCAAGCTAGTTTGACAATGCTAGTGGTACATTAGCTAGGAGAAAAATCCTTATGTTAATTTGGAAAAGGTATATTTACTCTTGCCATTTGGGCTTTAGTTTAGGATGCTCTTTATGTGGGGAGTGTTCGGTGACCAGAGGTAGGCATTGAAACATTCGTCTAAGGGATTGAGTGTGTGGCCATAAGCCTCCCTTACACACTCAGGAGTCTATAACGAGGCTTTTAAATGTGAATAAAGAAGTAGCCTTTTTTCAATTGAAATATTGTTTCACAAAATTTATCTATTTTTTGCCACATTTATTCAAATTGCATGAACACATTATGTTTATCAATTTGAATGACATAGTTGCCTTTATATATGATTTGGTTTCTATGTGCTATCTGATTTGTGCTTATAGTTACCTCAATGTGCTATAAATTGTTAGTGTTACCCATTAGTTTTGAAACTAAGATGGTATATGACCGGTCGACTGGCTTATTCTTAGGTACTAATTGATTAAATACCGAATGAAGAGGTTAAGCACCGCATGTTTTGACAATTGAGCTACCAAGAATCTGAGGATAGTCCTTAAACATGAGCGAAACCTATATCTCCTAGAGGAACCCGTTCCTCCACCACCTGAAGCAGGTGCGACCCGTGTAGATAGAGATGCTTATAAGAAGCATTATGATGATGCCATGGACATCGCTTGCCTTATGTTGGCTACCATGGACTCTGAACTTTAGAAGCAACATGAGAAGATGGAAGCTTACGACATGCTTGAACATCTTAAGAAGTTGTATCAAAGGCAGGCTCGTCATGAAAGATTTGAAATTTTCAGAGCATTATTTCAGTGCAAACTGGCAGAGGGAAATCCTGTTGGACCTCATGTACTCAAAATGATTGCGTTTGTTGAGAATCTTGAAAGATTGGGATTCCCACTAGGTCAAGAGTTGGCCATTGATGTAATTCTGCAATCGTTGCCACAGAGTTACAATCAATTTG
>JANHAO010026657.1:0-11037 GCA_026873985.1 Saraca asoca | reverse complement strand
TTCTACAATTGTGAAAATTCCTTTCAAATGTCCTTCATTTTTTCTAGGGCTTGTTTCCTCTTCTGCTCCTGTGGTACCGTGAGGAAAATATCAGACTCTTCCGTGCTCCTCTCTCATCAACATATGGATGTTAAACAGGCGGGTTAGGTCGGATCGGATCGGGCTCAAATCTATTCGGACTTAGGCCCGCCTCAAAATGGGCCCGTGAATTGTCGGTCTAATCCGACCCGCCCATGGATTGGATTGACCCGTGGGCCAGCCTGTTTTGTAAAGGAAATGGGAAAAATTATGTTTTAGCCCCTAGACTTCTCATCACCTTTTACAAAAACTCACCAAAACGAAAACTTTTCAATTTAATCCTTACAAAGTTTTTACTTTAGTCTTGACCCGTTTAGGCCCGCAAATCGATCCGTATCCGTGCAGATTCGGTCTGCTTGGATTATAATTTGCCGGACTTAACCCGTTTAGGCCCGTTTTCAAATAGGCCTGACTTTAACATGTCCAGTCCACTCCACCCCGCGAGCCTTAAGTCCGTTTAATACCCTTACATCAACATTCATCTGGTAGGTTGTGTAAAGTTTAAAAAATCTCCAACATTGTCGGCCTAAACCTCCATTTTTTTTTCCTTTGAAATTTCCCCAATTACAATGTTAATTTTTTTTTTAGTTCTTTAGTTTTTATTCTTAGATTTTTAATTCTTTAAAAATTATGACAAGTACTTATTTATCCAAATACTTTAATTTTATAAGTACTTATGATGGTCTTTTTAGTAATTTCAACTGTTATAAGTGCTTGTGTAATAATGCATCCAGACACCTTAAAATACTGCATAAGTACTTTTCAAAATGCGCATCCAAATACAAATGAGCTTATTCAATTAAGCACTTATGACATAAACTCTCATCTAAAAAACTCTTATGACATAAGTGCTTATTTAAGTTGTTTATCTAAATGGACCCTTAATTTAAAATACTAGTTGAAAAAGCTCTTTCCATTAAATCTCAAAACACAGAATCGTAGGACTTTGGGTTTAAAAGGTATTGCGTTTCAAATAGATGTTCAAGTAGATGCAGACATGGAGAGCCTTGATTATATGACGAGGCCCAAATAGCTTTGACTTTTCAAGAATGTATTTCTTGAGGAGAAGTTCAAAAATTTTTGAATGATTTATCTATTTTTTATATTTTAGTATTTCTAAAAGAGACAAACGAGATTTTTGGTGATTATAATTCTCTCAAAATTGATGAATACTTTAAGTTTATCAGGAAAATCCAAGATCATATTTTATGTTAAAAGTATATAAAAATTTCTTAAACGTCAATGATTTGCTTATTCACATGATTATATGTGTAATTTTTTTATATATAATTTTATTTTAATTGCATTACATGTTTAATTAAATTCTGTCTAACCTTGGGCTTTATAATTGTAAATTATTACCTGAGTTGCTGATTTATTTATTAGTGGAGGTTGAGGCATAATGTACTTTGAAGTATAAATTGTATTATAATAACCACAAATAAAAAAAAAATAAGAAGTATGTAGTTGTAATTACAAATAATTTGCCAGTTTCTTATAATTTTCAAAATCTGATCAATATATTGATAGTTTCCATCAACGTTTGATATATTTATTTAACTGTATAATAGTATATGTTGAATTTATTAAATAACACATAATAAACTTGTATAATGTAATTTACAAGAGACATGAATCTAAACAGATAAAAATTATAAAGTTATTACTTACAGTACTGGAGAAGATGGCCATCTAGGACTTCCATCGTTAACCTATAATTTTGTATGCTGGTTATTTTTCTTTTCAATGTGTCACTCTATCCAGTTTATAGTTTTAAAGCATGATCGTGATTATAATAATGTTGTGATTAATAAAATTATGAATAAACGTGAGAAAATGTAATTATTATAAAACTAAATTACAAAATATTATAGTTACAGACAACAATAACATTTTCATGGCAAGTTTAATTTAAAAACTTGGCTTTAAAAATAACTAATTGTGTTATTTTTATATTAAATAAAAGAGAAAAATACTTTGACTTTTCCTTGAGTTTTGATTATATTACATGGATCTTCCTTTTAATTTGAAAAATCTACTTAGACCTCCCTTAAAATATAAAAAATAAATTACTTAAATTTAATTTTAAATTTTTCATTAAAAAAATGAAAAGAAAAAAGATGACGATATAGTTCAAATTTAATAATATAAAATATTCTAAATATTTTGTAATCAAAGTTATATTTTGATTAAATTTAAACAACTAAAATGTAACTGATAAAAAATTAAACTTTGATATAATTGTAATACTTTTTAACTATTTAAACTTAATTTAAACATTTCTTTAATTATAAAATACTTAAAATATTTTATATTGTGATTTGAATTTATAATTATTTTTTGCTCATCATTTTATTAGTTAAAAATTCAAATTTAGATTTAAATATAGCGTTTATTTTTACATTTGAAGGGAAGTTTGTGTATTCTTTTTTTTTTTTATGTTTCAAGAGATGTATGTTTATATTTTATAACTAATGGAAAATTTTGCATAATTTTATCAAAATTAAGGAAAAATCAATATATTTTTCTCCAAATACAGTTGCATGAGATCTACGCGATGCATTGTAGCTACCTATTATATCATATATCTTCTCTTGTGAATTGCACTTATTTAGTGCCCATCGCCCAAAACTAAGTTAGACTGAGAGAAAAAAGGGGGGGCGGGGACGAGTGTTCATGCATTGACTCTCTGTTTTTGTAGAATTTCATGAACCTTGATACCAAACACAATAGCAGTTAGTCTATGCAGAAATGTTGATTGAACACTATTTGCGTTAATTTTTTTTTAAAAAAATCAATTTAGGAGAAGAATGGGTTTACAGTGTTCACAAAATTAAATGTTATAGCATTTAAAATAGAATTTACTTGAAAAAAAAAATTCAAGCCATTTTTTTTTATACTTTTTTGGTGATAAATCATGGAGTAATAACACTTTTATATTTTATTTTTTTACTAAATATTAATTACTTAAACACAATCACAATTGATGTGGATTAAGAAGATTTTGATTTATATTTAAGTGAAACTCAATGAAAAATATTAAAATTAACATGGGACATGTAAGGAATATTTATTTATTAAAATATGCAACCAATAAATATTATCTTAGAATAATAAAGGAAATTTCTTTGAGTCCGGAAAAGAATCCCGAAGCTGTGAAAATGTTCTGTTATCAAACATTTCTTAATAAGTTACTATACCCTGCTTTCTTAAAAAAATAATAATAATAAAGGTTAAGGTTTTAGTTTTGAGATTGGTGTTAGAAACTTGTAGTTGGATTGGAATCAAATCTTTCTATAATTAAATTTAATTCATTTTAGTAAATTATTTATAGATAAATTATAATATTTAGAAATATATATATTTATATAAAAGAGAAACCACGGATGTTTTATTGGAACATATGACAATTTTCATATAGTATTTTTCCTTCAAACACATATTTGATCATATTTTATATTTAAAATATAATTATAATTCTAAAATAAAAAATTTAGTAATAAAATTTTATTTTAATTAAATTTAAAAAAATTAAGATCCTTTAAAGTAATATTATGTTGTTACAATTTATCTTATGAGTAAATCAATGTGATATATTATAATACCCAAATTTTCAAAAAAAAAATAATTTCAATAATGAAATGACTTTTCAAAGAATTTGAAAAGGCGAATTTGAAATTTTTGGGAACTTTGAAACTATAAATTCTAATATACAGAGTATTCAAATACAATAAAAATAAATTATATAAATTTTAAGAATGTTCAAAAAATTGAAATTTACATTTTGAATGCTTATAAAATAACTTTCATATTTTCAAGATTTAGTTTTTAGAGATTTAATTTTTAGAAAAGTTCAAAGAAATCAAAACTAAGGCTACAAGTACCCAACGAACATAAAATTATAGTTGTTATGAAGATAATTAATTTAACTAAATTATGTTAAAATTTCAAAACCGCTGGCGATCGGCGAGTATATTAAATTTGGACTCAATATTAAAGAAATTGGTAAAGTTACTTATCAAGGAAGAAGTCAAAGTAAAAGTTACCTCAAAACTTTCCAATTTTGCCCTCAAAAGCCGATTCCCCTTTTTCCTTCTCTTACACCACTTCTGTTGTATTTCATGCAACATTACAAAGCTTTAGCTTCAAAGCGAGCTTTCTCTCTACATCATCTCTCTTTGAGTAAACACCTTATTCCTTCATAATAATTTTTCATATCTTTGCTACTAATTTCGCTTACTTTCTTCTTCAAACTAGTATTAAAATCTTATTGATTCATTATGAAGGAAATTAATTTAACAAAATTGCATTAAAATTTCAAAGCCACTGACGATCAATGAGTATGTTAAATTTGGACTAAAAATTAAAGAAATTGGTAAAGTTACTAAAGGAAAAATTATAAAATTTGTCAAGGAAGAAGTCAAAGTAAAAGTTGCCTCAAAACTTTTGCCCTCAAAAGTCGATTCCCTTTTTTCCTTCTCTTATGCCACTTCTACTGAATTTCATGCAACATTACAAAGCTTCAACTTCAAAACAAGCTTTCTCTCTACTTCATCTCTCTTCAAGTAAGCACCTTATTCCTTCAGAATAATTTTTCATATTTTTGCTGCTAATTCCTCTTACTTTCTTCTTCAAATCAATATTAAAATCTTATTGATTCATCAAGTATAATTTAAGTTATGAATTTTTTAATCTAAAAGTTACTATTCATTTTTATTATTCATCTTATGAACCTATATGAATTTTTAGCATTTTTCTGGGCTCAAATCTTCTATTTCCAGCCTATTTCTATGAAATGAAATTATAATCTAATGATATTTGACTACCTGATGAAATAAAACTCTTGAAAATCTAAAAATATAACATGTCCTTCTTTCTTATTCATGAAGAGCATTGAAGAACTTCATTAGATCCTTTTGACCTCTTTGTTCTCATCTACTTATGTGACTAATTCTTACCTCTCTTATAAGTTATAAAACAAATAATTGATTATGAATCATTAAATTGTTGTTTATGTTTAGGAAAATAAGTATTATGTGATTTTATGTCATAGGTTGAATTTGATTGGAGTTACTGATATAAATATAGTTTTATGATTAGAAAAGCTTGGTTATGTGCTTAGTTTCTTTGTGATTAAAGGTTGGCCGAGATAGCTCATGAAGCTTGATTAAAAAAATGATAGTTGTCCTTGTAGGAATGTGTACTTGCACTATAAACTTGTATGAATCTAGACGTGCAATTAGAATTACAATCATGATCGTGAAATGAGTGTAATCATGAGCCCTGGAGGTAAAATATATGTCGAAATGTTTTTGAAAAAGTATAAGCTAATGATGTGATGGCTATAACTTCTCTATAGTCATATGAATTATACGATTGGATTTAGGAAATGATTAAATGACTGAATGATTAAGTTGAAAATTAGCATTGTGTTGAATATGTTAAGAATTTAATTGATATGAATCCTTGAAAGTCATATCTTAGCTTCAGAAAAGAAATTATACTCTTGATTATTATCCATAAAACTTGAGTAAAGAATGATATTGGTAAGTTCAATAAGCTATAAATTATAATGCTTCTTCACTATTTTTGAAAGCTTGAGAATTCCCCATGAAACATGGGATGATAATTGACAATGATGAGATGTGATTGATGTAATGAATTGGTGAATATGAATCGGATCTTGGATCTACTTGTTCCATTATGTAGCATGGAAATAAGGTAGAACTTAGAGGGGCAAGGCTGGCAATTGTGCGGGTTAAAGTAGAATGGAGTAACAAAGAGAATCTTAATTTTGATTATTTATTTCACTTCTTTTTTTTTATTGTTATTCTAAGAAATGTTGAAATGATATGATCTAGCGTTATGATAAAACAATCTGAAAAATGTAAGGATTGATGATGATTGCCTAAGGCCATAAGAAAATATGGTTCTTTATAATATGCTAATGATAATATTGTGCAATGCTATTCAGAGGTTAGGAAGTTGTTGCTAATACTTGTTGCTTTTGGCTTCTTGGATTGTTAGGAATCTGTGAAGACCGGCCAAGCAACCTCAACTTTACTACGAACATCTGGGTTATTCAAGTTTGATGATATTTTCTTGTTTATACAATCTTATAAGCAAAAGCACTTGCTTAGTTGCCGTAAGTTTTAGACTTCAGATGATTGACAATAAGAATTATATGGTATGTTAAGGTTTGTCTCTCTTACATTCTAGGCTACTGTGGTATCATACGCTGTTTCAATCTACTAGTAACTATAGTGATCTTAACCAATGAAGTCAATTTTAATCAGATTTTGTTATATGTGCAATGTGTGCAGAGTTGTGAAAGAATAAATGGTATGAATAACATTTTCTATATATAAATAACATTTTCTAAGTGCATTGAATTTCCTGCATTACCTGTTTTGGGCTCAAGTAGATTGAGTTTTTTTATTTTCTTTGCCTCCTCAGATGATTGTTGTGTATCTTATATTCTTTGTTTTTTTTTTTTTTTCCTCCATGCTGTTAAACTTTCTTCTCAGATTGCCATTTTAATTATTCAATTGTTTCTGCTGTCAAACCCCTCTTTACAGAACGAGGAGATAAATAATCCAGCATCTATTTCTAAGCATCCATCTCGTCCAACTAGCTGTAATGCATTTGGCAGGTTTTGGAAGTAAAGGACTAATTAATTAGATAATTACAAAAAACCACAAGCAAGTAAGATTATGTTAGAATCTTGTTAATGCACTCAATAATGATAAAAAAAATACCTGCCTGTAATTCTTTTGTTTGTTTGAGTAATTTACAAGTATAAACAAAATCTTAGATTAGATGCTGTTTCTAGTTATGATCACTAAAATATATAACCTAGCCAAACAAGGACGTCATAAGATCTTCGCATGCGTAATCAATCATTAGGGATGTTTGTGAATGAACTAAACATTACAATTTCTGATCTATCTCTCACAGACACGCACACATAAACACCAGTACAAATCATGCAGTAACATTTATGCTAAAAAGTATAAAAACAAACATAATATGTTTAAGGGCCCACCATATATGTCAGGAATTGGAAATTTTTTTACTCCAAATATATCACAATCTCAAGCCTATTGCATTAGTCACCTTATCATAATTAAATAATATACCTGAAGTAACTCCCACCCAGCACCATCGCTAAGATCCAGGAACTGAACAGCATTTAATAACCGGTCATCAGCCATGCAGTACTTGCCCAATGGAAGAAGAAAACTATTAAGAGACGTAATAAAACCATTCTTGGGATTTATCTAATAGCTTAAGCTTTTGGGATTAACTTGTACTTGACATGGAATTAGAGCCATTTTTGACCAATTTGTGAAGAGTTCAATTCCTACAGCCATGCGCAGGGTTTTCACAAAAAGACGTGATAGAGATATAATAAAATCAATGAGCCTTCTTCTAATAGCTTAAAATTTTTGGACCCACTAGTACTTGGCAAAAACAGACAAAGAACTTAAGGCATAAAATCGCTGCACTTCAAGCAAATCTTAAATTATGAGGATATAATAACTGAACATATTAATCTTTTAAACATAGATTTCCCATGTCTTTCTCTCTTGGAAAATAAAGAAAACATAATGTATAACATCTGGTGGCTTTAATTCCACGCTATGCTCAGAAGGCAGATTTTAGTATGCCTTCTGTCTGAGGTGAATGTCCTGATAAAATCCATGCATCTCTGCTTCAAATGAAAGCTAAAGCTACCATGGCAAAACAGGAAGAAATGTAATGATAAAAAAAAATCTATTTAAATAACTTTTAATTAAATAAATATATTTTTCTTTTATATTTATTGTGCCTTAATTTCTAGTTTATGCTCATATTCAGCCTTAATTTCTACTTTATAAGTATATTGTGCCTTTATTAACTCCGACAAATACTACAACCTCCTTTCTTCCAACTAGGTATATTAGCTTTTTTTTTCCTTAAATATTACTATTAAAAAAGTTTTACTTTTGATAATTATAGGTTTTTATAGTGTTAGATCCAAGGCAGCAACTAAAAATTCTTATCTTACTAGTCCTGATAAGGTAGTTATTATGGCTCCTCTTCCCACCTCTAATAGTGCCTTGTGTGTGTTTTAAAACCATATATATGGATAAATCACGAATTAGTTTGTCAAGAAATATAGACGAGTATAAGGAAGGATTGAACAAGTTCTTCGATTTCATATCTTAGCTACAATCTGTCGCAGGGAGAATAATATGTCCATGTCATAGTTGCAAATTTAAAAAATGGTTTAATAGAGCTGAAGCACATGACCACTTGTCTCGAAAGCAATTTCTAGTGGAATACACTAAGTGGATATGGCATGGAGAATGCAATGAACCTGAAACATCTTCTAGTAGAGCACATACAGTCGAAACTTCCCAAAATATCGGTCTCCAACATCTTTTAGAAGACATGATCAATGATACTTTTGGGTTCGGTTGAATACATGATGACATCGAGGCTAACTCGTTTGATGATAATGCTAGTAATAATGACAACATGTAGGGATAAACAATGGGTAAAGTTATAGCCGAATTTTATGAGTTACTCAATAATGGAAACTAAGAACTTTATGAAAGGTGCACGAAATACTCCAAACTGTCTTTTCTAATAAAACTGTACCACATCAAGTGCTTATGTGGCATGATAGATAAAGCCATGACAATGATCTTGGAATTATTGAAGGATGCATTCACGCATGCTAAGATACCTAGTTCTTTGTATGAGGCTAAGAAAACCATCACCAAACTTAGTCTCAATTACACTAAGATACATGCTTGTCGAAATGATTGCATATTGCATTTGGGTGAGAATGAGAATAAGGAAACATGCAAGAAATGTCAGGCATCTAGATGGAAGGAAAGGGTTGTGGGTAAGAAAAAGAAACAACCTGTCAAAATGTTACACTACTTTCCACTGAAACAAAGGTTGCAAAAGTTATTTATGTCTACTAAAACAGCTAAGCATATGAGTTGGTATGTAATTGGGAATCATAACGATAGTTGGATGAGGCATCCAAGAGATTCTAAAGCATGGAAGAAGTTTGACATAATTCACCCAAAATTTGCTTCAGATCCTCGAAATGTTCACCTAGGTCTAGCCACTAAAGGATTCAATCCTTTTGGAATCATGAGTACTAATACAGCATTCAGCTTGTAATTTTGATACCATACAATTTGTCACCATGGATGTGTATGAAGTCAACTTCTTTCATTCTTTTGATGATCATTCTGGGTAAACAAATGCCAAGGAATGACATTGATGTCTACTTGCAACCTCTTATAAAAGAGTTGAAGGAGTTAGGGATGGAGGATGTGGACACCTATGATGTCTTCGTCCATGAGATGTTCAAAATGTGGGGAGCACTAATGTGGACAATTCCTAGGGCTTAGTATCCTATCTGGCTGGAATATACACACTAGATTAGCTTGTCCAACTTATAACTTTGATGCAATTCCACTGTGTTTGCCTCATAGTAAAAAATGGTGTTTTTGGAGGCATCACCATTTTTTTGGAGCAAATCATAAATTTCGATTAATGAGGCTCCAATTTGATGAAAGTCAAGACATTAGAAACTCTCTGAACACACTGTCAGGCATAGAAATCTTCAGACAAGTAGAGAACATCAAAATAACATTTCAGAAGCTAGTACAAGGGGATGCTAAAGGGAAGCAAGCTTATGGAAATAACGATAAGGTTGACACTCAACAATGGAAGAAGAAGTCTATATTCTTCCAACTTCCATATCGGGAGACTAAAATTTTGCATCACAATCTTGATGTCATGCATATCGAGAAAAATGTGTGTGACAATCTCATTTACACTTTATTGAATGAGATTGGGAGGATAAAAGACCAACTCAATGCTCAGAAAAACCTTCAGGCAATGGGTATAAGAAGGGACTTGTTGCCTGATGACAAAGGAAAATATCAGCCATCACTTTTTACAATGACAAACACAATGAAGGATGCATTTTTATGAAAATTGAAGAATATGAAGATGCCCGATTGATATTCAAGTAACATTTTTAGGTGTATTAACTTAAAACAACGCAAGTTGTTTGGGTTGAAAAGTCATGATTGTCATGCACTCATAGAGTAATTACTACCCCTTGCAATACATAATGTGTTGCCAAACCAATTAGCTATAGTGTTGGTTGAGTTCAGCTCATTTTTCAAATAAATATGTAGTAAAACCTTCAACCTTGTTGACCTCGAGAATGTCCAGCATCGAATAGTTCTTACACTTTGTCATTTGGAGATGTTGTTCCCCCCATCATTCTTCACTGTTATGGTTCATTTGTGTATTCATCTAGTTGATGAACTTCGTTTAGGAGGCCCAGTACAATATCAGTGGATGTACCCTATTGAGAGGTAATTGTTGATTTCTTCCATTTAATTATGACCTGTAAGTGAACTTATTTTCTTTCCTAATGACATCTTCCTTTATGCAGATATTTGGGACATATAAAATCTTATGTTCACAATAGAGCTCAACCAGAAGGTTCCATTGCGAAAGGGTACATATCCAAAGAGTCTCTTACATTTTGTTCAAGATATTTACAGGGCATTGAGATGAGGTTCAATCAACCAAGACTCGTAAATGATGAATGATAGATGCCGAAACCAATCAAAATTAGAAGATTTATAACTGATTTACCCTACTACTTGTAGCATAAGGTAACACCAAGTTGAACCCTTGGATCATTCCAATAATAACAATCAGATCAAGAGATAAAAATGGATAGGGGATTGGCAGTAGCTATTCTAATAGCAAATAACAAGGTAGAACTATAAACAAAAGCAAGCAAATAACCAGCCCAAAGAAATTAACTAAACTTGAGATTAATTTATCCTTGATCACTAAATATTCATTCAATTGTTAATCCTATTTCTAGCCTTAAATCATAGCAAGAAGCCTTGAAATGATTAATGA
>JANHAO010026656.1:0-11034 GCA_026873985.1 Saraca asoca | reverse complement strand
GTAACCGCCACTAAATTACACCATTTTTTGTAGTGAATTTTTCATAGCTTTGTCAAATTTATTTATATTATAAATATCCTATCAAATTTTTTAGTGTTTTGTATATCTAATGACTGCATCGATGCCATGCATTTGATGAAAGCATGATTATTAATTCTATTTTGGTAGGTCCAGAATAATCATATGATGATATATGAACAATTCATATAATTTTACTGCTCTTTTATTCTAGAAGTTTGATCTATTTATGTAAACCATAGAGATATGAGGAATAAGTTTTTTTTTTTCACAGTCAACTCGTATAATTTTACATAACATTGTTCTAAGTTAGAAAGATTTTCTAGCCAAAATTAAGCATAAAATAGCCTGAGAATTTCCCATAAATTTTAGCCAAGAATGCTCCCAAAAACATAAATAAGAACAGCCAATTTAAGGTAGTTTTCTTCAAAAATTTTAGTGGGTAAGTAACAATTAATTGTTTAGGATTGAATGGAATTAAAAACTAGGCAAAACAGGCTAAATGGATAAAATTTGAATCAGGTTACAACTCGGTCTGAACTAGTTTGGGCTGCCCAAGTTGCAAACCCGACTGGAGGTCAAGGATGAGAATTTGGTTTTGTCTGTGCATGGCCCATGTGCATGCTCACATGTGGCACCTTGCAAACAGAATCTTACGGTGGTTTTTTCTATTGTTGGTGTCTACTATCCAAGGTGGTAATTTTGGACATTTTTCCAAAATTTTTGAAAAATAAATATTATTGAATTAATTTTTGTGCTAATTTTTTTGGATAATTAAATGATGTTATTTTAGTACAAAAATTTTATGATATGATTCCTATGTTTATAGAAATCATTTGACTTATATTATGCTATTGAGATTTTGTGTAATTGTGAGTTCACATATCATGGGCCCAATTGTACAAAATTTCTAGAAATTAAATAATTAAAATGTTGATGGGACCTAAGAGAGGGTTATGTTAATAATATTTAAATACCTTATTAGTATAATATTATTAATGTAACATGTTAGTGATAACACAAGTGTAAGAATAAATATTATGTTCTTAGAATCTTAAACTCCCTAGCAAAGTTAGGTTTTAGAGATATAGTATTTAATTATTGTACTATGTTGTAAGGTCTTAAATACCCTTTCAGTATTAGGCCTTATAATGTGATACTGGGTTTAATTGTATTGTTTGTCTTTATAAGGAGAATATAAGCATGATTGAAGTATCTACAAGCGTTAATAAAGTTTGGCTTCTTCACCTATGCAATTAACATCTATAAAAATGCTGAATGGGACAAACTATGAAGATTGAGTTAAATCTTTGAAGATGTATCTAATAGTTATGAATCTAGATTTGGCACTTAGAGAGAAGGAGCCTATCATTAATGCAAACTTAAGTTCTAAACAAAAAGTGAAGCATAAAAAATGGACACATTCGAACTGAGTGTGTCTAACAATTATGAAGTCCACAAAAGAGATAAGGCCATCAAGTAAAGTATCCCTGAAATTAGAAATGCCAAGGCATCTCTCGATTTTGTTACTGAAAAGTTCGTGGTATTTGACAAAGTAGAAAAAGGTCATTACCTATCATTACTTAAGAAGGCCATGTATGATGCTATTAATGGAGTGCGGGAGCACATTTTGAAGCTAAAGCATTATTTCAACGAATTGAAAGACATGAATGTTGACCTGAATGAGATTTTCCTTATCTGGTGTGCATTAGAGTCGTTGCCTACTCAATTTGATATTTTGAAGGCTTCAAATCACACCCAAAAGTATTAGTGGATGATTAATGAGCTGATTTCTATTATCGACTAGGCAAAGGAAAATATAAGAAGAGGAAGGCTTAAGCTAGCAACATGATTCATCTTTAGGACATGAGCTGAGAAATGATCACAAGGACAGACATGGTAAGCCAACCTATGACAAAAGAAAAGGTCAAGGCAAAGATAATCACTACAAGCCAAAGAAAGCATAGTTCAAAGGGAAATGTAGGTTCCACAAGAAGTATGGGCACAAGAAAGTAGATTGCTTCAAGTATAAGAACTAGGTTGAAAGGAAGAAGAAAGGTATCTGTCTAGCTCTAGTATGCTTTGAATCAAATATAATTGATGTTTCTTCAAACACCTAGTGGTTAGATACTGGTGCAACTATTCACATGACAAATTCTTTATAGGTGTTGAGAAATCTGATGAGGCCAAGTGATGGAAAGCTAACTGCCGGACTGGGAAATGGAGATAGAGTGCAAGTGGAACACATAAGAGACATTTCTTTACCTCTATTTACTAGATATGCATTGGAAATTAAGAATATTGTTTATGTTCTCTCAATGAGGAGAGATTTAATTTCAGTTGTTACATTAGACCTTGTTGGATATTCTTGTCATTTTGGCAATGGTAAATATTAATTGCTTTATGATTCATGTGTGATTGGTTTCGGTACTTTATCTAATGGTTTGTATCAAATTAGTTTGGATCCCATTTTTTCAAATTCCATTAATTCAGTAATCAAAAATAAAAGTAATGGAGTTGATGAAAGTTCCTCAATGTTATGGCACAGACATTTGGGACATATTTCCAAAGAGAGGATGCAAAGGTTGATAAAAGAAAAGATCCAACCCGATCTAGATTTCTCAGATTTTGACACATGTATAGATAGTATTAAGAAAAAACTTCCCACTAAAGCTGGAAAGGGACAAAGAGATAGAAAACTAGATGCCCTAGAATTGATCTACACTAACATAAGTAGACCTATTTTACCGTCGGCCATGGGTGGTTACAAGTATTTCATCACCTTCACAGATGACTACTCCAAGTTTGGATGGATGGAGTTACTCATAAAAAAATCAAAATCACTAACTGCTTTTAAGTCTTTTAAGGCTGCAGTTAAGCTTATAATGGGAAAGAAAATTAAGTGTATTAACTATGATAGAGGTAGTGAGTACTATGGTAGATATGATAAGACTAGGAGAAATCCTGGACTTTTTGCCAAGTATCTGCAAGAATGTAGCATTAAAGCCAATTACACTATGTTAGGAACATTAGAGCAAAATGGTATAACAGAAAGAAAAAATTGAACCCTCATGGACATGGTAAGGTGCATGCTGGCTAATTCTTCATTGCCTAAATTCTTATAGGGTGATGCTTTAAAGACCGGTACCTACGTTTTGAATCAAGTCCTAAGCAAGTTAATACCCAAATCTCCCTATGAGAAAATGTCTAGTAAGAGGCCTAGTTTGAGGCATTTTCACGTTTGGGACTGTAAAGTAGAGCTGAAGTCTTATATTTCTTCCATAAGGAAACTTAATTCTAAGACCATTTCTGGGTTTTTCATTGGCTATTTTAATGGCTCAAAAGACAGTAGGTTTTACTGTCCAACTCATTCTACCAGGGTGATTAAATTAGACAAAGCCATTTATTTTGAAGATAAATTGGATAATGAGAGTTAGACATCATGTGTCACAATGTTAAGAGAAGATAATGTTGCAATTCCACTAATACCATAGTTTGGTGAACCATATTTTACCATTCCATAAATTGATCCAACATAACCAATAGCAAAAGATGTTGAACCAACAGAACTAACTGATGATATTCCTTTGAGGAGGTCCAATAGAATTCGCAGGCTAGCAATTTCTAATGATTACTTGATTTATCTACAAGAACATGAGTTTGATGTTGGTGAAAACTCCAATCCCACCATGTTTTCATAGGTTGTATCTAGTCCCTGATTCTTCAGAGTGGATCACTGCAATGAAGGATGAATTAGCCTCGATGTATGACAATCAAATGTGGGACCTAGTTGTACAACTTGTAAATTGTAAACCAGTTGGATGCAAATGGTTTTTCAAGACCAAGTGGGATGCTCAAGGTCAAATCAAGAGGTATAAAGCTAGACTCATTGCAAAGGGATACACTCAAAATGAAAGCATTGATTACAAAAACACTTTTCGCTAATTTCAACTAAGCACTCATTTCGAATTATTATAGTGTTAGTAGCTCATTTTGATTTGGAGCTGCATCATATGGATGTCAAGATAGCCTTCCTGAATGGTGATTTATTAGAGATAGTATACATAAGACAACTAGATGGTTTCTAAGAAAAGGACGAGGAACACCTTGTTTGCAAACTGACAAAGTCCATATATGGATTGAAACAAGCTTCTAGACATTGGTATCTTAAATTTGATGAAATCATTACTTCTCTTAGATTCAAGGAAAATGTTATAAATCAGTGCATATAGATGACAAGTCGTTCAAGTAGTTTTGTGATCCTAGTTCTATATGTTGACAACATGCTTCTTGCTAGTAATAATATGATCATGTTGAATAAGGCAAAGCAAAAAGCTATCAAAGCACTTTGAAATGAAAGATCTTGGATATGTCTCATTTGTCCTGGCATTGAGATTCATTATAATAGATCTTTGGGTATTATTGGCTTGTCTCAGTGTTCGTACATTGAAAAGGTACTGAAGAGATTCAACATGTCAAAATGTTCTCCTGCTCCTTCATTTATTCAAAAAGGTGAGATTTTTTCAAAGGCTCAATATCCTCAAGATGACGAAGAAGAAGAAAAGATGAGAAATGTCCTATATGCATCAATTGTAGGTAGCCTAATGTATGCTTAGGTTTGTACATGTCCTAATATAGCTTTTGTTGTTGGTGTATTGGGGAGATACTTGAGTGATTCTGATCAGAGACATTGGACTGTGGCTAAGAGAGTGATCAGGTACCTATAGGGTACAAAAGATCACATACTGACCTACAGGAGATCGAGAGATCTTACAGTTATAGGCTACTTAGACTCAGACTTTGCTAGTTTTCAAAATGATCATAAATTGACATCTAGATATATCTTTATGATGGCAGGGCTAATGTTACATCCACAATGGAAGCAGAGTATGTCACTTGCTATAAAGCTACTCACAAAGTTGTGTGGTTAAAGAAGTTTATTATTGATTTTGACATTATTGAGAGTATATCCAGATGTTGACCATCTACTGCAACAACATTGCTATTGTGAAGTTCTCCCTCAACAATAAAAATTCTGCCACTAGTTTGTGAGAGAGAAAATGGGCAACTGTGTCACTTGCATTAAGCACATTTCCACAGATAGCATGCTTGTAGACCCACTAACTAAAGGCTTAGCAATTTGTGTATTCAAAGATCACGTAACTAATATAGGTTTGTCTAAGTCTTTTGATATTTGAGGTTAGTGGGAGTTTTATTGTATTTGATGTTATGAAATAAAAGAATTGTTTATCTTAAGATTTGTTTAATGAAATATTCATGAAATTTGTTGAATGAAATATTCATAATGAAGTATTAATGATGTTGCCATAGTTTGTGAACAAGTTTTCTGGTTATGGCATGTTATTAGAGATATTTAGACCTTGTCTCATCATTGTGTTGAGAATGTTGATTCTCATTTGTCATCTTGGGTGGATGCTAGGATCGTTGTGTAGAGATTTATATACAATCACAAATTTATAGTTATATAAATCTCATTTTGTACACTTTTCCCTTTAAAAGATATCCTTATCAGATATCAAACTTTTGGTTAGTGAGGTGTAGGCATTCAATATGTTTGATATCAGTATCCCTATTAGATATGTTGTTATGTACTATTGGATGTTTATGATCTCAATTTTGATCTATGGGTGTAATAGTATCATTTTGTCTTAAAACTATTTAAAGTGGCCACTATTTATGAATTGTGTAGTCCAAGTAAGAGATTGTTAGGATTTCTTATTTAGACTTACACAATCCACAAATAAGGTAGTTCAGGATAATTGGCCCAAATAGTGACATAGAGCTGGGCTTATTGGGTACTTAAGTCTACAATGGGTTTTTTAGGTCAGGATCCAGTGATGGGTAGGTTCTTTGACAAGGTTCGATACTATACAATGGGCCCCTACTTTTCAACCCTAGTTATCAAATTACTTCTCCCCATTAGTGGCAATAGAAGTTCTCCAAAGGACCAGGGTTGCTTTAGGAGTGATTTTATCTGATTGATTGGAGGAGCAAGTTGCTGATCGTGGAGTAGATTGCAGATAGTGGAGCGGATTGTTGACTGCTACCAAGGAAAAGAATATGGATGTGTCATCAAACTCAGATATAACTAAACTCAAATATGATATTGTGTGATTATATTCTGCACTCTAATTTGTGTCATATTAATTTGATTAAATGATCCAATTTTCAAAATGTAAAGCAAATTTCAATATTGAAGCTATTCATGATTCTAAACCTCAATCCAACCCTAGTTTATGGTCCTTTCTCAGTCTAGGCTTTAAGTTAAATAAGGGTTTCAATTAAAGGGTTGACATGTTTGATTGTGTTGGTGGCTGGAAAGTGACTAAAAATTATTTCTTATTATACTCTTTTTGAATTAAGAATAATAGGGAGATGGATATATAGATCTCCTCTTGAAATAATATTTTGGGTTTTGCATTATATTCTTAGATTATCACTTCAGTTTACTTTTAGAAATTGTTGGATTATTTTTCAGTCATTTGCTCTACAATCTATTATAGATTTAAAGTATATGGCATTCCTGTAGCCCATGTTTGCGACTTTGGCAAGAGGCAATTCCTTGGAGGTTTTATTTGTACTGTGATCACATTCACCTATCTTTTCGAAATTTGACTTTAAAAATTTAAGTATTGTCCTTGAAAGTAAACTTTCTAATTTATCCTTTACATACATCAAGATTGTAATTGGAAAGTTTAAACTGAGAAGCAAATCAGGCATTACTCTATGATTTTCAATCTCTTTGTGCAACATTTCATATATCCTTATATTGCTCTAAACCTTTCTTTCTTGTACAAGGGATTTAGCATTAATGTACAAACTAGGGAGGAGGTGGCTAATGGCTATTAAGCTGGTATGTTAAGTTTTTATTATCTTTTGAAGAATTTGAGTTAGATCTTGAAGATCAAATTGGCCAAAAAGTACATTTAGGTTATGACGTAAGAAGTGCAGACAAATCCTTTTTTGCATAGCATTCTCTTGAGACAAAGTTGCAATTCTCTTTCTTAAAATCCTCGTATATTTTTTCCTATTTTCATTCTTTAATTTGACTTTGCTATGTATGAGTTTGTCTCAGCTTGCATATCTATTTGGTTTATCTTCTTCTCTCTTATGATCTTTTTGAATCAAAATTTCTGATTATATATGCTCTTCTCATTGTCTTTTCATGGTCTTATTTGAAATGCTTCTGCTTATTATTTTTCAAAATAACACAATCAAATTAAACAAACCAATGGTGAAGGGTTTTAAATTCAATTTCTCTTCTCAATACTGCCCTTAAAAATCTACTATGTACTCTACTAGATTTATCTGATGGAATTTGCATGGTGTTTCCTCCTCCTTTCACTTTTTTGAAGTTTGATATTGGGATTGTGGATTTCACATTTATTATTATTATGATTTTTTTTTTGTTTTAAGGTTCAAATCAATGTTTTAAAAACAAGATTGTATTAAATGTTCCTATCGGCTTAAATGTTAATCATTATGTTTATTTTATTTGAATTAATCTAAAAAATGATTTTAATTGTCGAAATTAATTTGAACCAATACGAACCAACAAAAATAAAAAAAATCCGTCAAAATCTTTTTATTTTAATTTTTTTAGACTTCTTTAATTTTTGGGATGGGTTAGTCCAATAAACCTATATATAACTAAAAATTAATGAAAGAATAAATTTAATACTTAATTGACTAAAACCTTATTAGTTTGCTTAATTTCTTAGTTTTTTTATTTTTTCTATAAAATATGAGTTCATATTTATAGTGTAGATTAGTTATCATTTTATTTTTTTAATAAATTTATATTTATGACATCTTCTGATCCAAACATTGATTTAATTAATTGGACAATCAAACTATGATAGGATAACTTTTTTGAATCATTGTCTAATCCAATTTTTAAATCAATTGTTTAAAATTTGTGATACCAAGTTTGCTATGCTGAATTGCCCTTTAAGAGGTTGTGATAGAAGCAGGCATTCTGTAATGCCTTTTTCTCTACGTTGTTCTCGTTAGATAGCATTCACATTTTTTAAAAAAAAATTTAATGTTTTTATTACTAGGCAAGGTTTCTTTATGTTGATAAGTATTGCACTGTAGCGCCTATAGATTGGTGCCGTATGAGGTAATTTTGTGGAGAAGTTTTTGCAAAAAAGATTTCATATTTCACCATCTCTCGTATGTTCTTGTTTATCTCTTTTGGAGATCGGGAATATTGTATTTTATCCTGTCTATTAGAAAATATTTTAAAAGAATTATAGAAAAATACAAAAAAGGTAAAAATATAAAAAATATATATATAATTATGCATTTTTTCAGTAATCTTATTTTTTAATCTTTTATTTTCATTACAAACTGTTGATGTTGGAATTTGGTTCTCGTCCAAACCCACAGTCAATGGACATGAATTCTTGGACCCAAGTCTATCTTCTGAAGAGTGCTAATGGATGGAGAAGGACGGAATAGGACAGTGTTTTAACGTGGTTCAGCTAAATCCTGGTGGTACCGGACCCTACGTCCACGGCGGAATTCTATTATATTGGAAAGTATTTGCAAAGCATCTACTTACTATTTTTTCGGCCTCTCCCTCTTCTAACAATAAGCTCCTATTTATAGAGGAAGGAGGGGTTATACGTAATGATTACAAGTTACAGTTCTGTTACATCAAGAAATAAATGCAAAAGATAGTAGAACTCCTGCAATTTGGCTACTACAGGCTACTTTCTATAGGGTGGGCCCCTTTTGTCGGTTGCAAGCTAGCATAAGTTTATCTAGCACTCGGCCTTGCCGAGCTCATGGCTGGGCGAGGTGTTTGCCTCCTCGAACAGAGATTCTCGGCTCAGGGGTCACTATTGTAGCTCATTGATCGAGCTCAGTGTTGCTTCTTAGTGTGGCGAGCTCGAGCAGGGTGGTCAGCTACTTGACGAGCCGAACTTCTCATGATCTCGCTACATCACCTTTTAGTGATAAGCAAGGTTGTGCCCGCTAGGTATGTTTAGCAAGCTTAGCCCTTATTGACTTGTTCTTCAAAGCCGATTTTTAGTCATAACATAAGCCTCCCAACTCTCAGTTTGCTTTGTGGATTGGGAGTTGCGATTTTTTTGAGGCTTTGTCCGTATTCTTAGTCAAAGTTTTGTCTAGCTGAATTGTCATTTCATATTTCTTTTCTATCTTTTCATTCTACTTCAGACCATGCTTTTTTTTTGTTCACAATTTCTAGTTGTTAGCGTGGCACTGCTACTTGCTTTGGGCCGTTCGATTAAAATCAGCCAGATATTTTCTGGACTTTTTGGTGGACCAAACTAGTCTTTTTATACCCTAAAGATCTTCTTCCTTTTTCACAAGATAGTTTAATGGAGAAGTCAGTTGAGCTGATTGTGTTTTTGATAACTTGGCTTCCAGTGAAGCTTTTGAGGTGTGGATAGCCTATTGCAAAATGTTTGGAGACGCGGGCAGCCTATTGCACGTGGCTTCCCCATAGGATTCATCTTGCGGGCTCCTGGGGAGTCTTGTGCGAATCTTGGATTATCTCCCCTGAGTCCTTCCATAGAATCCAGCTCCGCTAGCTGGCCTCTTGGTGCCTTTTTGAATTGCACAAGGTCTAGTTCAGGAGGAACCATCGACTGGGGATGGGAAGACTACAAGAGTGGAGTTGCTGATCTTCCTACTGGTGGGAGCCATCTCCCAGTAGCTGGCTCTCTGCTTTCTTACCGAAATGGTAGTATTAGGCTCTTTGCCTTTTGGCTTTGTACTTTGAATCTTTTGATGTAATTTTACCTCATTGAATGAGGCCTTTTTAATGTATAAGCTTTTTTGCATAGTTCCCGAATGTTGTATGGGATGCTCCGTGCATCACTATATGTAAATCTTAGTAGATCAATGAAACATTTTTCTGACCAATCGGCCATCCCTTTAACTCTTTGGTTTTTCATCATTTGATCACCTTCGGCAAGTAAAAATCAGGTCACATGTGAGCTGCACCTGATAGGAGGTCGCATGTGAGCTACGATCTTCTAACCACATGTTAGCTGCGGATACTTAGTTGCATGAGAGCTGCAATGAATTTATTCCAGCGTCCTCGTGCTGTGATGGGCTTATATCTCGTTATTGGGTTTGAATGTGTTGTTGAGGTAGGCTCTTGGGCCATCTCACCCTTGGTTTCATTTTCATTGTGAGGTAGGCTTTTAAGCCGTCTCACCCTCGGTTTCATTTTCATTATGAGGTAGGCTCTTAGGCCATCTCACCCTCGGTTTTGTTTTCGTGATTGTGAAGTGAAAGCTCATTGTTAGCTGGGTAGCGTTTTCAAATTTTGGCCAATCAGCTATGAACTTCATTGGTTCAACATAGAGTGGTCCCTTTCAACACAGCGTTTCGCAGACAATTCATACAAGGATTTCAAGATTTGTCATTGATCCGAAGAAAATATTACAGGATTAGAATATGGTTCTGATGGAAGGCTCTGGCTCTCGACCAGCGACTCGCTGGGTTTGCTGAGCTTGTTGTTCTGATGACCTTATGTGAAAAGTGCACTTACTATAAAGGATTCACTACAATGGATTTAAATTGCAATTACAAATTAAGATGCTTTATAATATGATATACAGATTTGGTTATTGGTTAATACTTTCTGCTGATTATAACAATTCATATCAGACCCTATTTTTCTTTCATGTTACAACGCTCAAATTTATGCAAATTTTGTTTTGCAATTTTTATGTGATTAAATTGTTGATTATTCATAACTATTGAAGAGAAACATGATGGATTTTTTATATGAAAATTTTTCCACCTTTTCTATATTATTAAGTTGTGTCAGGTCCCTTTTAAACAATATAAGGATTTAAAAGAATAGTAGGCAATTTTAAATGTGGAATTCAAATCATATCTTGCCCTTATCTCGTTGGAGACAAAGCATACAATCTTTGTTTATTTGTCACTTGAATTATAGTTGAATAATGAGATCTTGTGATAGAAAGATTAGAATTGTAAATAGAAATA
>JANHAO010026655.1:0-11034 GCA_026873985.1 Saraca asoca | reverse complement strand
AGCAGGCCAGGTAGTAGAACTACCAGCGACGGCCAGAGGAAGTGGCCAGAAGACACCGTGAGAGCCCCGCCAAGCCGATTCTGTGCCGAGGCCACGTGCAACTGGCCATTCGTGTCTCCCGTCACCATGCAACAGGCCATCCATGTCTTACCAAGCTTCGTCGAAAGCCAAAATCTCTTAGACAAAAGAAAGAAAACCCCAAGCTATAAATAGACCCGCTCAGTCCTTTGAAGAATCCAGAGAAAATCTGGCCAAATCTTCATCCGAAGACCCAAAACAAGCGGCAGTGCCACGCCAACGACCAAAGATGGCAAACAGGGGAAAGTATGGCCCAAAGCAAAATGAAAAGACATTCGGCATGACACTTCGGTCAAAGAAGGACACTGGTTGGAGATATGAATCAAGCCTTGGAAATATGCAACTCCCGATTCACTAAGTAAACCAAGAGTTAGGGGGCTTATGTTATACACAGAAATTAGCCTCACAAGGACGAGCCCTCGAGCGCGATGAAAGATCGAATTCCATGATCCTGTAAAACGACAACAGCATAATAATTCCAAGCCTTACCTCGCTCATCACGACACAACGACGCTGCGAGGTACGGTCCGCAAAGCAGCATCCCAGCAACGACGCAATATAACGATAAGGGTTTGGGATTGACCCGACACAGTAGTCGATCGCTCTACTCACGCCCGGTTCCTCATTACGACGACCCTCTGCGACCCCCCAAAGCCAGGAACTCTCGCTTAGGATGCCCAAGTATCTTGACACGGCAATGGTTAAAAGCTTACAGTCTGCCCAAGGGGCCCACCTCCGTAGCCTATATACTGTGAACAGCCGGAATAAAGTCTTTTCACTATTCTTTATCATTTAGTTTGATGTAATACAACTGTAACTAGTATTTAATGCATGTAACCTCTCCTTCTCCTATAAATAGAATTGCATTGTTAGCAGAAGGAGAGGGCAATTTTAGTAAGCAAAAACTCTACAAATTATTCAGTATCAATAAAACCTCCGCCGTAGACGTAGGGTCCGGTACCACCCGAATTTGGCTGAACCACATTAAACGTGTTGCCCATTTACTTCTTCCTCTCAGTTGTATCTCCATGATACTTCAGAAGTGGCATTGATTCCCGAAACTCACATCCTGTTGACAGAAGTTCGAGTCTTCGGTACAAATCGAATTTCACCGTCAACAAATCCCAAGACATAAAAATCCAAGTGCCATGATTTCAATCCAATATGCCCCAAAAAAAGTAGCAAAGGGATAATAAAGATGAAAAAAAAATCCCCTTCCCACAGAAGAATCAACCATTCAAATAGAACCTAATAGGTATACCATAAGGGTGATTCAACATAAAGGTTAAGAAGTTGAGCATTTTTATCTTAGGATGATCGATTTTGTATTCAGATTAATGTTCCTACATTTGACTCATTTCCAGTCTCAATGTTGATCCTAAGGTGAAAACATTAATAGACCTTTCATTCAAACTATCCATAGCATAAAGGCAAAAACTAATTCTAGTTAGAATTTCAAGTCTGTATTAGAAAACTAGGAGTTCTGAGCTCAGATCAGCTGCAAAGAGGTGCTTCTAGTTCTAGCTAACCCTCCGCTATTGAAAAACAGCCAAGAAATCAAAATCTTAATGCGTAATGACGCAAATTAATTTAGATTGTCTCTCCTAAGGCAAACATATTTTTCCTGCAAAATTAACATTATTTGAACAACGCTAGAAGGAAATACTTAATGATATCAAGGGAAAACAAAAATAAATGAACACAATCAGATCCTATAGTTGAACCAAAATCAGGGTGTACAAAATCATCCTCATAGATCTTAAACAATATCATGCAAAAAAAAATCTAACAAACTGAAAAACAAAATTCACAAAGCATAGCCATACATACACAAATCAACGGTAAAAATGTCAAACACGAACGAACCCTAGATGACACAAACAACAAAGTCTCAAACCATAAATGAGGAAATAGATCTTAGAAAATCATGGACCAACATTTTCACAAAACGTAATTAGAAAAAGAAAACGAAGAGAAAATAGAAATGGATTTGAGGAATCACCGTCCGTCGAATAAGCTGAAGGCCTCCTTGAACTCGGAGATCCGATCGTCTGTGCATTGATCGGCCGCTGGCAGAGGTGTTTCGTGCGGTAGAATCGGAGAAGTAGAATCAGAGAAGGAGCCGTTGCAAAGTGGCAAGGAGAAGAAGGGCAAAAATAAAAATGGGTCTGAAGAAGCTTTCAGCTATCAACCAAACGCTACTCGTTTTAGCGTCTCAAAATAAGCTTTCTGCTAGTCAAATAAGCTTATTTATCAAACAGGTCTAATTTTGTTAAACAAGCTTATAAGCTAAAGCCATAAGCTATAAGCTAGCTTAAATGTCTTACCAAACACACTCAAAATCTACTAGGATAGCGGCTTGGTGCTCCGAGTCTCCCAGGGTGAGAGGAAGCCTAACCTGCCCTACTGGAAATATTGCATCCCCTGTGAAGCCAAAGAGGGGCTTTGGGGAAGATTTCAAGTTGCCTTTACTCTATCTCATCTATTCATAACACTTCTTGTACATGACGTTGACTAAGCTACCATTATCCAACATGATCCTTCGCACTTCAACATTACTGATCTTGTCTTGGATGACAAGTGCATCATTGTAAGGGGATTGAACTCCCTATATATCATCATCCACGAAGGTGATGCATTCAGAGGTGGTCTTCGCCTTCTTGGTAAGCCTTCCAGATACATAACCCGCAAATAAGACGTGGCGTGCACTTTGCATGTAACGCTTGCATGACTCGTGTGAAGTGCCTGCGATATATGGCCCACCATGGATTGTGAAGATGGTCTTCACCACTGGTGTTTGTTCATGCTCGACCTACTAGGATGGTTGTTGCATAGGCTGTTGGGAGCACGGAGGTCACTGTCTGACGAGTTACACCACGTAATCCCTTAAGTGACCTCTTCTATTCAGATCTTCAATTACGTCCTTAAGCGACCTACATTCAGAGGTGTTATGCATGATGTCATTATGATAGGCACAGAACTTGCTAGCATCCTTGTACTTATGTGAGGTCTTCAGGGGTCTAGGCTACCCGAAATCCTCCTTGTGCCTTTCTATCGCATATATCCTCTCTAGGGTGTCAGATAAGATACTGTAATTGTCATGGTGACCTTGAGGCTCAGGTCACTCCCTTCTGGCTTTCTTGGTGGGTTGAACTTCAGTTCCATCATGATGGCCCATTTTGCCTTTCCCGCAATTGCTCCCTCTCTTGTTCTAGCTGAAAGCAAAGCTACTTGTCTCATTCCTTTGTCTGAGCTTCTTTGAATTGAAGGTCTCATCCTATCTGACCTCCTTAGTAGCTTGCTCATAAAATTTCCCTAGATCTTTCACTAAGGATTTATATATGCTTTCATACAGCTTTCCATCTTTATGGAGCCTCGTTGATATTGTCATTAATATACTATTGTCAGAGGGGCTTTCTACGTTGTTAACCTCACTGCAGAATCTCATAATATAATCTTTCAATGATTCATCCTTTTGCTGAAAAATTGTTGCAAAGTGACAAGATGGCGTGAGCTGCCTCCTTAGAGTTATGTGTTGATCAATGAATCTTTTTTAACACTCTTTCCAACTACTAATATTGTAAGCCAAAAGGTTCTTGAACCACACTCGAGAGACATCTCTGAGAGTGGCTGGAGAGACCCGACATTTGATCAAAAGGTTAGTCATTTGAAGGTCTATTTGGATGTTGAAGGCATCCAGATAATCATAGAGATCGCTTCTCTTATCGTATGGTGGGATGGCAGGAACTTTGAATTAATGAGAAAGAGGTTCTATCTCGATCTCCTTGGAAAACAGGGTCCTTTCCTTATAATTATCTTATCGATCTCAAGCTAAGGGATGCTTTTCTAATCATTGTACCCTCTGTAATAGCTCCTCCATTCGTAAGTCATGTGTTTCAAATCGTTAACCCTTGGTGCTGTCATAACCTGCATTTGAGCCCTCGATATGATACGAGCTCCTAGGTCATCGATTTCCATCATGCGTATGAGCTCGATGATCCTCAGATTCTGATCATGAGCTCGTGGAGTGAGTTGAGTCTACCCGTCGAGGCCTTTTCCCAACCAATCTCTCTTTTTAAACTTGCACTTCTCCCTGGAGCCCCCAATCTGTTCTCTTATTTGGAGCAGCTTCAACCTATTTTTGGCCCCCATGGGTGTGCGCCTGGGCTAGCGCTGCTGCTGTGTCAACAAGTCTCCTGACTGTATTTTTGAGTGCTTCTTTGCATTGATGTAATGCTTGTACACCGTCAGTCTCTGAAAGGATAGAAGAAGTGCTTGCTGGGAACCGGTTTCCATCTTCTTGCGCATTTCATTGTTGCTTTCCACAGCCACCCAACTGGTTAGTGACGGCATCAGAGCTCCTGGTTATTCTTCCTCTTGCCATCATGATTTGTTGGTGAATCAATAGAAAAGCAGTTTGGCCCCACCGAGTGTGTAAAAAAATGTTAACAATCGATTTTGGTAATCGATTAACTAAGAGTTCTGAGATCCAAACTGTTGTAAATATGAGAAAATGCAGGAAGACAGTAAAAGAAAGATAAAAAACAAAGTGATCACACAGGTTTTTAATGGGGTTCAACTAAAGCCAGTATGACTCCTACGTTCATGGTAATTATATATTGCTTTTGTGTGGTTGCTTTACTGTTCAAACTAGCAAAATAGGAATACAAATGCTTTCTCAATATTTTGACAGTGTTTCGGCATGTATTTCCACTCACTCCCCCGGTACAATGATTTCCTTCCTATTTATATAAAGAGAGGGTTATAAGTATAATTTGATAAATTGTCAATATGTTTACTCAGTTGTATGGGGCAATAAATGCTAGACGAGAAATAAATACTAGGTAAATCACTGTCAGACTGTTGGTGGCTGATGTGTCGATTTTGGAGGCTAATTTGTCGATTTGGGATATTTGCATCTAGATGTTGACTGGCCTATGAGATTCTATACTCATCCCCGGGGAGCTCACCCGCTTTGAGCTCGTTTTGCAACCTAAGCTCGTGCTGGGCGAACTGCTTGCAAGTCCAACGACCTCACTCTGGGGGGCATTAGGCCCTTCTCTGTCGACCGGTCCATTGGCCTTTACCAGCCCATTCCATCTTAGTCTAGATATGCCTACAACATAATTTATTTAAAAATTATTTTGTTTAAATATTTAAATTAACTACTTTATGTTAGAATTTTTAATTATTTCATTTATAAGAGTTTATGCATGCACTTAAAATATTTTTAGCTATATTATATGTAAATGTCATAACTAACATATCACATAAATTTCAAAAATATTTTTTTTATGAAGTTTATGAAAAATTTTAAATTAAAATTGTAATAAGTATTCAAAAGTAATAAAAATTTCAAAAATAAAAATTATGAAATATTAAATTTAGTATTTAATATAATTTAAAGATAATGAGAAAATTTTAAAAATCAAAAATTTTTAAATAAATATTATCTACCAAATCAAAGTCAAGTATTATTAATTATGTGTTGATAAATATTATTTAATATAAATATAATTATTTAATTATAGATAAATCATTTAATATGAATAAAAAATTTAAATTAAAAGAACATTAAAAAAATTAGAAGTTTTATCGCAATTTGAATTTGAACATAAAAAAATTAAAAAAATTAAAAAATTTTCTCACATCTCTCTGTTAACAAGTGGAAGTGCATATGAGATTTCAATAAAACTAAATGCTATAATTATTATAATATTAGAAAGATTTTCATCAAATATTAAAAATTCATATGTTAAACTACTAAAATCATCACCTTAACTGATTAAATAATGTCTAAAACTAATAAAAAAAAAGTATGTCATGTTAAACAAATTTTCTTGACATATAATTTTTTGTTAGTAAACTTCTTGCTAGCCTGAATAAGAATATTAACATGTTTTGTCAATAAGAATCAATTCGTTAAACCTACAAAATCATTATAAGACTTTGACCAAAATACATGATAAGCGTTAATGTGATCATTATCAATTTATTGTAATTTTCATGTTAAATTATTAAAATTATCACGTAATTAAATAGAGTAGCATATTAATTGTTGTAAAAAATTAATCAAAAATGATTTTTTATCATATACATATTACCTAAATAAATAATTATGTTAGTTGATGATGTATCAAATTAATTCTCACAAAATTATTATAACTTTTATGTGTTAAATTATTAAATTATCAACTAATTAAATAAAGTAAAATATTAAACATTGCCAAAAAATTAATCAAAAACAATTTTTGCTATTTAAATATTGCACAAATAAATAATTATGCTTGTATATGATATATTAAATTAATTCTCATCAAATTATTGTAACTTTCATGTGTTAAATTGCTAAAATTATCAACAACTAGAATAACTTAATAAATATTGTCAAAAATTAATTTCTACTATTTAAACATTTGCATCAATAAATAATTATGTTAATTTATTTTATATCAAATTAATTATCATCAAATTATAACAATTCTCATGTGTTAAATTATTAAAATTATTAACTAACTAAATAAAGTAACATATTACATTTTTTTTTGTTAAAAGTACCTTGTGACTAACCACAAACCGAAAATATCACAATTCAAGGTTGTCAGATAAAAAACACTTAATTGAAAAAAGTGTAATAAAATTTAAAATTTAAGAAAAGTTTGCATAGTTTTTTATATAAGATAAGAGTCATAGGAGATAGGATTTTAGTATTATAAATAATGTAGAATTATAAGTTTAAATTAATCTTTCTAGAAGTCTTCTAATTTATTATTTATTAAAGTTTGTTTTTTAATTTATTTAAGAGTTTTGTTTTCATAATTATACGTCTTTTCCTATTCCTAATAGGAAAAGATTTTTATATAGATTTATAAATATGTTATTCAGGCTATTAATGTTTTTATAATAATAATATTTCTTTCAAAGTATTATTTTTCGTTGACAACATCAAAGAAAGATTTGATCAATTTTTATCATATCAGTTTTGAAATTAAAAGAGAGATTTGTGTATTTTTATGAAACATCAATGAAGGTCTGATGATTATTTTATTACAAATTTAACACTTTAAAATGTGAATTAAACTGTCAAGAATTTTAATTTTCCTTTTCTCATAAGTGTTTAATTGTTCTAATTACACTATTTTTTTTAGTTGAAACTAATACTATTTTTTTTTAAAATAATGAAGTTCTAATTCTGCTTAGGACTATTTTTATTTTGTTTGTACTCGAAACTATTAAAATAATTATCTAAACTAAGTTCAATTAAAAGGGCAATCTATAATTTTTAGTTTTATATAATTACATCGAGGAAATATATATAATTATATTTATTTTTTATATTTAATTTTACACAATAGAAATAATTTTAAAAATCATTTTTGAAATTTTATTTATTATTCAAAATTTTTCGTGATAAATCTGCAAGTCGAATTTCATTTGTTTTTTTGAATGTGTCTTGTGTCTTGTGTCTTATATATCAATACTTTTTTGGTGGACATTACAACATGCATGACAGATTAACGTCACTTAACTCTTGTGATTCTTCTCTATATTAGGCTCGTATATATTTATTGTATTCTAATCTTTATTTATATATATATATATATATTTTATGTATTCAACTTCTTGATATATAATCTGAGTTATTGGAGTAAATTAAATTTTAAAAAATATTTTTTAACCAACAAACTTTCCATTTTTATTGCATAATTTTTGCTGTCTCTTAGAGAAAGACAACTCTTTTGTTTTTTTAACAGGCCTGAAAATCAAATTAGTGTGAGTCAAAAATTAAATCGGTGACATGTTTGGATAAGATCAAATTCACATTAATTTTATTTCCATGTGCAGTTCCACGCCTGACACGTGATAAAAACATATATGTGCAAGACCTGCTGCCTGCATTTTCTGTTAAGGCATGCGTAGTCCTTTGGCAATGGCGATCCTAAAACCCTAATCCTAAAACCCTTGGACAATCTCGGAGATCACAATAAATCAAGACGCCATGAATGTTGATCAACCTCAAGCAACGGGAAAATCGCAAACTATGGAGACCCTTACGCCTTTGTCCTCATCAGTTGCGAAGCTTTCAGGTTCTTCACGATGCATACCCTCGGATAAAGACTTTCACTTTTATTACAATTTTGACGAATTTAAGAACCCAATTGAAGATATCGCAAAGAAATCGCAGTCGATGATGGAAACCATTGGTTCCTCGGCGCATATATGGGGAAAGGAGATGGCTTTACCCATGGATATCGATGAAGCGTATGACTGGTTGGTTAATGTGAACGATGAGGTGTTTGAGCGCTTTGATGTATCAGTGGATGAATTTCAAAGAATTAGGAAGAAAGAGGAGGAGACAGGCCGTCCAATGGGTTCGATGATGGACTCTGAAAATGGGTTTCAGTTGGTTTATGGGAAGAAAAAGAAAGGGGTGGGTCATCTGGTGGCAGGGAAAGAAGTGGAGCAAGAATCAAGTGCAGCTTCGGGTGTTAAAGTGGCGACAAAGGACCAAAAGACGATGGGGCAGAAGCCGAAGGTGCCATTTCATATACCAACGATTAGGAGGCCTCAAGATGAGTATAGCATATTGGTTAATAATTCAAACCAGCCTTTTGAGCATGTTTGGTTGCAGAGGAGTGATGATGGTCAGAGGTTCACACATCCACTGGTAAGTATTGTTTCTCTAATGGTATATATCTGGTTTTCACCATGGGCTTCTCAAGAACTCTATATATGATGCATCTGCTGATTAACTGCTCATTAGAACATATTAAGATGAAAGTTTGGAATTCACATTTTATGACTGGGATTGGGCGTTGGATAAAAATTTGTTAGGCCGCCCCTTTAGTACTATGGAAGTTGGATAGGTTTCTGGTTTATATTTGCGAATGAATGGTATGGGCAAATAAATGTTTGTGTATTTATCAAGTTCATAAAACAAGAAATCTACTTGCTGGTTCACGGTCTTTTTTAAAGTTTATGGTAATTTTTTTTCCCTGCCTTCCCATCTCTTGTACTTATTGCTGCTATCAAGTAAGTTCTTCTTTTATTAAAAGTAATGATTTTTATTAATGTTTTCCTGAGGATGTGTTGTTCTAGCTTGTGGCTCACCTAAAAGGTTTTCTGAGAAAGACACACCCACTTAAGATCTATATATGTCAAACTGTCAGTTGCTTATTGACTGACAAATCATTGGCTTTGGGTAAAAGGTATCATCTTTTTGTGGCAAAAAAATGGTTTGGGAGTAGCATTATTTGTGACGTATTTAAACTTCTTAGAGTGACATTAGTTAAAATCTTGGGCTTCCTTCTAATTCTAGTAAGTTGCTTAACCTTATCCATCAGGAGAACATAATGATGCAAACTGCTTTGGATATTTCTTACTTCTTAGTGTTTCTCCAGAGGTATCCTGCAAATTGTGGTTATATCTTTGCTCATTTTTCAGTTGGAAATCTGCTTTTACACTTGACTGTGACAGTAGTTAAATTCTAGGGCTCCAATGTGATCCTAATAAGTTGCTTAGCCTTTTTCCATCAGTATGACTTAACAATGCGAATTAAATTGGATATTTCTTTGGTATTTCAAAAGTCCTTTCCTGCAGATTATGTTTATATTTTGGCATGTTTTACTTAGAGCAAATAAGTGAGGTGAGAAATAAACTAATCTTATTTGTGCACTCTTACATCCTGGTAATATTGCAGGTATTCTAGGATTGCAGATTCAATGAGTTTTTTATTGACATTTTCATTTTTTGGTCCAGTTGAAGTGTTCTATTGAAACATGAAGAACTAAGTCCTTTTTTAACAGTAGTACTTTTTGGCATAATCATCATGATTGAAATACCCTTTTCTTGTATAAACTGGCTTTGCATTAGTATTGTACATTACTTGCCTGTGTGTGATTAAGAAATCTTTTATCACCATTTTTCTTGCTTGTGTTTATCCTGTGGTCTTGTTCTCCTTTTTTTTTTTTTGTGAATTAATTTATAATTTATTATTTCAGGAGAAACTCTCTGTTTTGGATTTTGTTGACAAAGATCCCAGGAACGTTGAGCCAATCAAGCCTCCTTCAATAGATAGCACACCTTTCAAGCTTGTGGAGGAAGTTAAAGGTTTGAAAGAGTTGGCTGCTAAGCTGCGGGCTGTTGATGAATTTGCGGTAAAAAGGAAAAAAAAACACTGTTTTTATGTTAAGCCACTAGATTCTTGCTTTGTGGGCCTCATAGATTTAAATTTTGGTGCTTGCATTCGTCTAGTGTTCAGATGAACATTTACTATATATGACTAGAAATAAATTTCCATTTGCAAATGTCTCTGATGTGTGTGATGCCATAGTACATGGTTCATTAATAGTTTTCTTAAACATTGAAATGTTAGCCTTGGAATTCATGGCTGCTGTCTCAGGCCTTAATCAGACAAACGCCTAATATATTTTTATGATTTTGTATTTCAATTTTATGATTCTCTGCTGCCACATACTTAAATCATAACGATCAAGGACATTTTAAATCTTATATCGGGTAGAAAAGTTTGGTGCATTTGTTGGTATTCAGGTCCACCCCTACAGTGTAGAGAAAGGATTAGAGTTTCAAACCTCCACCCTAATGTTTGATGTTTCTATGAACAGGTTAAAGCGTTAAGATAGGATTGTGTTGTACTATCACAAATATGAGAGCTTTGCTTTTTGTGCTGGTTATACTTTGCATTGGTTTGGCTGCTTTTCTGTTGATTGTAAAGATTTTATTTTGTTAATTATAACATCTTTAATTCTTGTTTTTGTTTTATGGAGTACTGCTACTTGTTTCCTCTGTGCTTTTTGTTTTTACTGCATGTTAATTGCTGGACTATACTCTTCTCTTCTTTTAATTGCCATTGCCCCTTTCAATCCTTGCACTCTTTAACTTTTTGAATTAAATATCTAGGTGGATTTGGAACATAATCAATATCGATCTTTCCAA
>JANHAO010026654.1:0-11033 GCA_026873985.1 Saraca asoca | reverse complement strand
GAAAACTTTAATCAAATAATAAAACCTAATGAGTAAGAAGATTCCTTTACATGATCCCATATGCTTAAAAAAACTCAAAGATAAGGTCTACTGTTAATATCATTTGGGATAATAACTATGTTTGGAGTTTGTTATTTTGTGATTTTATGTTTTCTTGACCAAAAAAGAAAAAAAAGAAGGGTACTGTCCAGTGTTGATTTAAGGATTTGATTATCAATATCACATTATTGAGTTGATTTTTGTATCTTTTGTTGGCATATTTCTTATAATATGTTTGGTAATTAAATATGGTGGCGAGATGCTACAGATCATAAGAATTTTTTGAGTCAATTACAATTATAATCAAACATGTCAATTGTGGCTATCAATTAATATCATATTAGATATATTTAGAATTCTTGATTCCATTGGTCCGTTTTTATAAGGATTAAAAAATGAACAATATATCATTTACAAATACACATGTCTAGAAGTAAAAAGGGTGAGATAATGGTATCTGATGTTTCCAAATACACGCAATGTTTAATTTACCTTCTTTTTTATTTGAAAATGTTGGGAAATGCTAAATTTATATTGGCAGATTAAAATAGCAATGACAATCATTGTCTCAATGCAATAATGTGAATAGAATAGCTGGCATTTTAAACATTAGTCTTTTGATTATTTGGTTCCAATCTATAACGTTACATATGCATATATACAAGGAATAACGTTACATATGCATATATACAAGGAATTTGTCACTTCTAACGAGTCATTAAATGTAACAAATCTAATCATGTAGTATGATATCATGTATATATGTAAATAATTATTAATAGGATAAACATATAATAGAATATTATACCTAAATAAAAATTTGACATCCATAAATCTCTTAAAAAGGAAAAGTAAAGATTAAAGGATAAAAAAGAAGAAGGGTATATAATTCTCATTCCCTAATATACTATAAACCTTTTATGATCTAAATGGTGTCATTACAGGTATATATATGTTGAGATTTGGGACCTCACCTTAGTGAAGCAAACTAGATCAACTTGTCCATTATAAACCCCAAAAATAAAAGCTCACAAAGCAAAGCATCCATATAGGTCTAAGTGCCATTACAATGCCCATTAACAATAAGATTACCGTTTGGGCTTAACAAAATGATTTATATCATTTAGACATTCAAGTAAACCAAGTCTACAAATAATTGTTGACTTAAGCATGTTTACACAAAAATTCTAACTTTACACAAAAATTCTAACAATTTTCCACTTTGACAGCATAAGTTAGTAAATGACATATTAGATTACAAAATATCATAGCAAATAATATCAAATGATGAGCATTATTAGTCTAAAATGTGATCATATGCCTTCAACATCGGATCATCATATTCAATAGGGACATTGTTGTTACACATACTAAGACCTACATCTTGATGACTAGAACACAAAATGAATATGAAGTATCAAAGAATCGCATCAACAATAAATGTGATTAAATGTAAATCTCAATTTTATAGTCCAAGTATCCCAAGATGCCAAATAAGATTTAATCAATAATCTCAACACAATAAATGGGGTAAAGTATAAATGTCTCTAAATGCCAAACATAGCATAACATGCACCTTCAAAAGATATGGCAACACCAGTACATAAAATACATCACATACATGCACAAAAGGCATCATGTATGTATAGTCCTACTAATCCAAGATATCCTAAGGTTGAACCCAACCCATTTAATTAGTGGTTTACATATAGATACTCTCGATGACTATAATTAATTCATGGTCACATGCATAATACAAATAATTGATAAAACTCTCATTAACACAATATATCATAAGGCCTAATCAAGCCATTTGAGTCGATCATACTCCAAATGATAAAACATTTTAGTAGCAGAGTCACTTAATTATTTAATCACCGTAAGTATAAAACTGATTACTTTTCTCTCTAATAACATGCATATAATTGAGAGAAAAAGGCAACAATAGGTTCACCACAACATAGACATGTGGTCATGGTCTCTCAAACACAGTATGGGACCTACTTATAATTGTTACCCCACAGAAAAATATAAAACTCTGCTATTCTGACTAAAATGTCACAATTTAAAGTGATTTAATTAGAGTATGACATCCTATTGACATAACTATGAATGTCTATTCGATATTAGCAATAAAATGTACCTCATATTTTCACAATTCTATATCCACAAAGAGTTCTTCAATTGACAATTTAAATAGAATAGGACTCTCCTCTTTTAATTAAGGACCTAACCCTCACTCTTAAACAACTCAAGTATAAATAATATGTAATTAACATATAAGCAAAAACCATATATGATACTTAAGTACACAATTATATCATTAATAAAGGAAGTACATGGGATCAATCCAACCATTATTTTAATGTCATAATGAGGGCATAATAGCTCAATGAGTCTCCACCTCTTTTAAAAAAAAAAAACAAAGATATTTATAATAATATGTTCAAAATGACCTATTATCAGTAAAATTTGACACTATGGAGTGGGCTGGCAAAAGTCCAGAAGAAGACAAGTTCAACAGAAGAAATAAGCATGGCAGACCATGAAGTCACTATGCAAAGTGTCCCCAGCTCGCTACACCAGGAGTCCTAGCTCGCTAAAAATCCAAACTCACTAACTGAACGAGCTTGAGATCGCAAACCAGCGACAATCTCAGTGCACAAGCTTGAGCTCGCTAGGATGAAGTCTTGCCCAGCCAGAAGCCTGCTAAGGTCGAGCATACAGTCAACGAGCAACTTGTGCTGCCATTCTGCAAAATATAACTATCAGGTCCCACCCATAAAAGGCATTTTTCGCAAACAATTAGCAGTTTGCAGGAACCAGTCTATAGCACCCAAAGCAGTCTTATACATTTAATATTTGATGTAATAGATATTCAATTTATTTAGTTTCATTTGTACTCCTCCATGCTTCTATAAATGGGGGGCTAGAATTATTGTCAAAAAAGGAAGGAGGCGAACATTAGTAGAAACTCTACCGGTAACCATAGCCAAAGCTCTGTAAAAACCCCTTTTAGATTAATAAAATATTTTCATGGACGTAGGGTCTAGTGTTATCCAAATTTGGCCAAACTATGTTAAATCTTCGAGCTACTTCTTTTCTCCTGCCATCTCTTGCCGCCCACTGCCCAAAATAATTGGGAAATAGCTTGGGTCCCGAAAGAACCCCTTCCGTTAGCCAGATTTAGGTATAACCAAAATTCATCGACAACATTTTGGCACATTCGGAGGGACTTGCCTGTCTTCTGGTTGTCTCTATTTTCTTGGTCCGTCTCCTACATAGCCACAATGGCCAGAGGAAAGGCCGTCAGGAAGTCTGGCGCCCCTGATAATCGATTGGAAGGTCATACTGCAAGTTCCTCCACTGCCAGAACTGCTAATGGTTTGGCCTTCCCAGTTCACCGCCGACCCACTATCACTATCTTTGGAACCGATAGAGCTCAAGCATGACACCTATGCTAGGAAGCATTTGAAGGTTTGATGAGAAGGATGACTAAAGCATTCCAAATCCTAACTTAAGCACATACTCAAGGTGTGCAAAGACAGGTTGAAGTCATTGTGCCCAGAAACATTTCCTAGCAACAGCGAGCTATGAATAGAGCCAGTCACAAGCATATTTCAGGTCATCATCCGTAAGATGAGGAGGATGCAATAAGCCATCAGGCTTCCAGTCAGAAATTTGAAAGATTGTCGTCATTGGTGGAAGAGTTGTTCTAGAGGGTGAAACAGTTAGAGGCACACCCCCAAGCTCAAGGTGACCAGAGTCACGCTGAGGAACAAACTCCTTTCTCTAGGAAGATCGAAATGGAGCCCCTCCCCCATAAACTTAAAATTCTTGCCTTCTCATTGTACAATGGAGACAACAACCCTCGTAATCATTTGGACATGTTCGATGATCAGATGGATCTTTGGACAAGTAATCTTCTAATTAAGTGTCGTGTCTTCCCCACCACATTGGGAGGCACCCCCCGAGCTTAGTTTAGAAACCTCCTAGCCTACAATATCAATAGCTAGGAGGAATGCCAGCAAAGGTTTCTTAACCACTACAGGGCACTAAAGTGGCAGCTCATGCCCCCTGTCACCTTGCCATGATCTTTTAGCACAAGCATGATTCTTTGAAAGACTACATTACTCGATTTCGGCATAAGATTGACAATGTGAAGAGCCCGTTCGATAAGGGCATCGTAACGGCAATATCTGCTAGACTTCACAAAGATGGCAAGCTGTGTAAAAGTATATATTAATCCCCAATAGCAATCCTGGGAGAGTTCTACGATTAAGCTGCTAAGCAAATCAAATGGGAGGAGACTTTTGGTGCAAAAAAGTCTAAGTTAGACAACCCAGGCCAAAATAAGAAGAGGATTAGTTGCGAGGACGTAAAGAGCGGCTCTAACTGCCAACTCACAAAGAGGGCCAAGGCCGGGTGACCTTAACAATGGGTTCACCATGAACACTATAGCATCTTATCATATACTCTAGATAGGATTTATGCCACAGAAAGAAGCAGAGAGGACTTCGGGACTCCCATTCCCTTGCGAACTCCTCGCGTATGCAGAAACACAAACAAATTCTATGCATACCATAATAAAGTGGGGCATAACACTTCAAATTGTCGAGCCCTAAGAAATGTAATTGAAGACTTGATAAAGAAAGGGTGCCTGAAGGAGTATGTATTGCGGCCTGCAGCGTAGCAGCCTCCCCAGCCTCAGTGAGCCCCCAAGCAAAAGCAAACTGTAATGAGAACCATATACTAAGCTTGTAATGAGATGTGTGAAAATGAGTCAAGTTTTGTTTAGGTTGGGTTATGTTGATTTCTCTGAAAAATTGTGGAAAATGTTTAATTTGGTGTCAAGATTCTGAAAGGTGTACACTTTGCAAATTAAGTCTCAAGTTGTAATTGAGCATCACATTCATGCGAACAGTAAGGCATCACACTACTACAGCCTACGCCTCAAAATCACTTTCATGAGATCAAATCTTCGCAGCTTTCATGTGATCAAGTATTCACAGCTCTCATGTGAACTTAAAGCTTGTGCATACGAGCCACTTTCTTAGCCACCATATGCACGTAGCAATCTTATCATGCGTACGACCAACTTTCTTAGCCACCATACGCATGTAATCTTTAGCTCACATATACGAGTAACTTTCTTAGCCACTGTGTATGCGCAACAATCTTATTGCACGTACGAGCAATTTTCTTAGCCATCATATGTTGCAGCCATATCCTGCATATGAGCAACTTTCTTAGCCACTATGTGTAAACCAGCTTAAAGCTTATGCATGCAAGCAACTTTCTTAGCCACCGCATGCACACAGCGATCTCACCATGTGTACGAGCCACTTTCTTAGCCATCATGCACATGTGATCTTTAGCTCATGCATGCGAGTAACTTTCTTAGCCATCGTATGCATGTAGCGATCTCACTATGCACATGAGTAACTTTCTTAGCCACTATACACATGCTATCTGAATTTCGTAGCTCTCATATGACCTAAATTTCATAACTCTCATGCGATCTGAACCTTGCAGCTCTCATGCAACCCACATATGTATTAATTATCATTCAAGGCATCCCAGAGCCCAAACCATTACTTAGGCAACGTGGTCGATTGGTCATTTAAACACATTATTTTGTTATGATTCGCTAACAATCATATTATTATTTACTATGTGCAGGATATTAAAAAAAAAAGGGCAAAAGTAGTAGACAAGAATGATAAAGAGTCCAATCATTAAAAAGCCTTAACGAGATACATTTACATCAAGAAAGCCAAATACAAGTTAATCTAGCCTATGTTCTGGAAGAAAGATTGTCGCGCAAGGGGAAAGCTCCCACCAATCAAAGGGAAAACTGCTAAAGGATGAACCCTTGCCAATTAGGGCCTGCGAGCTCACTTAAGTCCCTAACTTTCTTCTTCCAGCCTTTCTGCAGTAGCAAGATCCTCCTCAGTTTCACTCTAGCAACTCGAGTGAGTTTGAGAAAGCCCGTCAAAATGGCTAAAAAGGAGAAACCTCATAATCCAAGATCTATACAAGATCTCTCCATATTACTAAAGAAGTGTTATCTTCGAAGCTTCTCATGCAGCAGGCCATACACGCCTCACTCAAAAGGTGGAATGTTAAGAAATCAGGAGGTTTATCTAAGACTTCCATTCAGTCACTCTCTGAAGAAAGAGGATCCCTCCCCATCCTTTAAATAGGTTTAGCTTGATCTTACTGAAAAGTCCAAAAGGAATTCCTAACCACTCTCATTTAATGGCTTGAAGGAAAATGAGGCTAGTGCACTAATTTTCGCAAAACGCATAATGTCTAAAAAAATGAAATGGCAGGTTAACCCAGAAAAATTTGACTACATAGTCGTCCATGGCTAAGACTAAAAATGTCTTCTGGCTTTTGGACGAGGATAGGTCAAATAACAGTAAAAACTTCCATGTAGCTTTCTAAGTCTCGCAAAGCCCCAGTTCACCAAAGTCGTACCTCGTGAAGGGAAATAAGTGCGCAAGATAAAGGCCACAGTTACAGCATATCATGGTAAAATAAGCTTTTGCTAGTAGAAGTTTAACTCCTAGTGCACGATGCGAACTGAGAGTTAAGGGGCTAATGTTATCAGTAAAATTTGGCACTATGGAGTGGGCTGGCAGAAGCCTAGAAAAAGCTAAGTCCGACAGAAGAAATAAGCGTGGTAGACCGTGAGGTTACTGTGCAAAGAGTCCCCAGCTTGCTACACCAAGAGTCCCAGCTTGCTAAAGATCCAAGCTCGCTGACTGAGCGAGCTCGAGGTCGCAAACCAGCGGCAGTCTCAGTGCACAAGCCCGAGCTCACTAGGATGAAGTTTTGCCCAGCCAGAAGCCTGCTAAGGTCAAGCATACAGTCAACGAGCAACTTGTGCCGCCATTCTGCAAAATATAACTATTGGGTCCCACCCGCAGAAAGCATTTTTCATAGACAATTAGCAGTCTACAAGAACCAATCTATAACACCCTAGGTGATTTTGTACATTTAATATTTAATGTAACAGATATACAGTTTATTTAGTTTCATTTGTAGCCCTCCATACTTCTATAAATAAAGGGCTAGAATTATTGTAAAAAAGAGGAATGAGGTGAACACTAGCAGAAACTCTACCAATAATCATAGACAAAGCTCCGTAAAAACCCCTTTTAGATTAATAAAACATCTTCATGGACGTAGGGTCTGGTGCCGTTCAAATTTGGCTGAACCACATTAAATCTTTGAGCTACTTCTTTTTTCCTACCATTTCTTGCCACTCATCGCCCAAAACACTCGAGAAACAGCTTCCATTGGCCGAATTTAAGTGTAATTGAAATCCACCATCAACATGACCCATTTAAATTTAAGACAAACAAAACATTTCATAATATGATCCACAATATTGAAATAGGCAAAATCCAATCTTAAACATAATGATAATTGATTCCAAATATTTGTCTCACACAAGTGAATAACATTCAATAAATAGGGTATCAATTTTATTCTAAGAGGTCTTATTTCTTTTTATTTTAAGGTCCTTATAACTATATCAAATAATATCACACTAATAAGGTATGTCTATTACATATATAATTCGTAATTCATAAAACATAAGATTTTCTTTCTAATATATGATCATTTGCATTAGTTTATTATTATCAGCTCCACGATTGGTGAATGTTCAACCAATCAAAACCACATATATTGGATTATTACAAAATATCCACTAAAATATTTGTTAAGTATCACAAAATAACCATCAAGTACAAATTCAAACATAAATTATATATTAACATCAATTTTGTCAAAATGAAAGATACTTAACAAAAATTAATTATTTTATATTTTGTGAAAATTGATTGAAAAATAGAATTTTCAAAACTCAATATTACCATCATAAATAATTCAAATGGTAAGTTAATATGACACATTAACCTCTCATGCAACTTTTTAAACTAGTAGTTATCATAAGAAAACTTTCATTACAATTGATCATAAGATAGGTGGCTACACAATTATAAGAAATATTTAATAGTCAACAATTTATGATAGCTTAGAATAATTTTAAAAACTTATAGTCATCATAATTAGTCTCGCAACAATGATGATATAATAAAATTACATAGACAAAAGATTGAGGAAATATTCTACAAAATAATATTTGCCTAGAATATATTTATCATGCATGATGCATGTAATCACATTAATCATACTAATTATTTCCTCAAATAAAATATGTAATTTTCCATATCAAAACAATATTACACTCAAAAATTTAATATCAATAAGGCCTTTAAAATCTAAGAATATAACACAACTGTATTTAAAATCTAACACCGATAGGATATTTAAGATTTAAGAACAAGATACAATTTTATCATGATTGGTCCCACAATAAGTGAGCTCACAATCATACAAATATAAAATTATATCATAGGATTTTAACATTGAATAATGGTCATGTTAAATAATACTTAGTAATTTTCACCTCACTTTTGGAGCTAAAATACATCTTATGATACTCCATTTTCATAGCCATCATATGTGGAGTTTCCCATTTAGTTTATTTAGTTATTTGTCCTTCCTTATATGTCAATAATAGTCTAACCATAAAATTCAAACTTTCCAAAAGAATATTTTATGTGCAATTTTTACCTCCCATCGAATCTTAAGATATAACGTTAGATTTCAAATATTTATTACTTTCTCGAAATATACACATAATTTACAATTTTTTACATAATATTTATATAATAAGTTCCAAAATCAATATGATCTCAATCACACAAAGATAACCAATAATAATTGGGGTAAGAAATTATCACACAAATATGCAAATTATGCTTATACAAACAATTCACAGAAAAATGGAGAGCACATCATGACATAATATGAGCAATAAACAATTCTTACATAATTTCACAATTATACATGCATTCATGTAAAATTAATTCAACATGCAAACAATATCATATCACACTAGAAAAATTTTATACTATAACATAATATGTAAGAATCACATGGTAAAATTTTCTTGTCCAAATAATATTAGGAGAATATGAAAATAATTAGGAGAAAAATTAAAATTATTTTTAATTTCAAAAAAATATCCATGACATCTGACTTGAAGAGTGGAGCTAGGTGTTGTTTGAATCTCCACTTTTGGCCACCAAGATGGTGAGGCATGGCCTACATGCACTAGTGTATCACAAGCTAGTAACCCTTCTAGTTGTTGCATGATGCTAACTCTTACCTAACCTGTCAGTCAATCTATAAACTCAAGTCACATTTGGATAAATAATGGGGTAACATAAATTTTGATTACCCATTTAATACAATCCTAAGTGCAACATATCTGTACACAAACATGAGAGTGTAGTCGAAGCATTCATGCATACTAAGCCTTAAATAACATACCATATAATTAGTCTCTAGTGTATACCTAGAAAGTACCTTTTAGATAAGGAGAGGGATAACTTTATTTTATTAATATATGTCACATTACATAGTTTTGAGTTTATAGAGATAGTCACTAAGTCAGCATACTCTAATCCTAGCCAGTGCCACAATGTCCACTGGATCATTGGGCACGCTCCTTTTAAAGAGCATTCTAAACCAAAGTCCTAATGATACATGTAAATATACTTTTTTAAAGTTAAATTAAAAACTTTTCTCCTAACTTAGAAGGATTCTAATATGTCATTTCATATAGATGTGAAAATAAAAATATAAAAATCACAACCATTTACTTATTTATTTGCACTAGACAAATGATGTATACTAAAGACATAAATACCATCAAAATAGGAAAAAATGATACACAATTTCATTAGTTTTCAAATTCACACTACAATATCTCCTTTTCATGCTTGATTTTTAAGCTAAATTTCACTTGAAAATGAGCATGTTTTTCTGCTAAACTAGTTCATAAGATTAGCTTGTGATACAATGCTACACATGGGCAAGGCGCAAACTATCACAGCCCACCCTGGGGTACGTGACCGGCGTAGAAGGTCACCCGTAGGAAATCTTCTACAAGCCTGACTAAGCATACTGACTTATAAATACTCGTCTATTCCTGTCGAAAATTCGACTGAGTATCCCTCATGATCTAGATGCCCAGGTCCAAGGCCTTAATACACAACAAGGGCCAGTTGCCCATCAAAACTTGTACAATAAAAACAGACACGCAGTAACCTAGGCTAGATAACAACAACCTACTGAGCATCTAGGACTTAATCACAAATATAATGCAATAAACATTCCTATCTAACAGCCAAGTCACAACACCAATTTATAAAAGGCTTTCACAGACAAACAATATGGGCTACATGCCCAGCAAAGCATACACAACAACAAATTAAACACGCAGTGGGCCAAACTAGACATTCATCCTACTGGGCATCTGAAACAAAAACTAATACAATACCTAATTATTTTACCAATTACTGTTTATATATTTTTACTATTTTATTCCTTAGGTTTTTACTTCTGTGGAAGGGAGTTTCAGAAATTTAGTGAGCAAGTAGTCCCACTAAAAATTGAAATTGAAATTTAGATTTTTTAATAGCTCGAAAGGGAATCTATATACCATTTCATATGGATGCGAAAATAAAAATATAATATTGATATAAATATAAGTATAAATACAAATATAATATAAATATATATACGTAACAAAACAAAAAAATTTGATATGCATTTACTTATACACTCATCTAGGATTCAAGGAAAATTCCTAATGGCAATCATGACAATATGATTACCCTAGACCAATTTGCATGTCGAATATTTACATATCCGACAGCCCACCCTTATCCCTCCCCTAGACTAAGCCACATGCCGAATATTTACATATCCGGCAGCTTATCCTTATTTTTCTATCAAACCATCAGATTGCCAAAGGATTTTTAATGGATTCAGAATCTCAATTTATTTATCATTTGAATTAACAATATGTTGAAAAACAAATAGAATATAATTTCATCATATCAAAT